>PITA01003318.1:89095-141713 GCA_004023965.1 Spilogale gracilis
CCCCCCCCCCCCCCCCCGCCAGGAAGAGAACCTCTGGCTTCCGGAATGCTGGGCTCAATTCAGAGGCTTATCTTGAAAGTGTTCAAGGTTGAACTGGGTGTTTTTCTAAACGGATAGAGTTATGTGCCTTTGTCCACTTGGCAACCTTTCGAATGCTGACTGCAGCATAACACGAGGTATCTGCCCTCTGCCTACGTCTGCTGACCTTTTTAGGTACCATCCTGTAAAAGGGGCGTGCTCTGTTTTAACTCTCTCTTCTTTTTAAACCCCAGGTCTATTGTTGCCTACCAGCCAGCGGGGCTGAACACTCACGCCTTTGATGCGGCCGCCTTTTTTAAATCAGTGGGCATTTTTCTAGGTATATTTAGTGGCTCCTTCACCATGGGAGCTGTGACGGGTGTTGTGACTGCTCTAATATCCTTTTTGTGCTTTCTGTCCCCGCCTGGTGGGAGGATTGCTTGCTAGCACACCTGCAAGAACAAGGTCTTGGTTCTTCCTCTCAGAAATTTTTGTTCCAGAAATGGATCTTAAATTGATGCTTCCACTAGGGTTGGGGGGCCGGGGGGGCTGCTCCTGAAATGTGTCCCTTTGGTGAAATGTGACAGTGGAGTATGTAGCTGAGTCTGAGAAACTATCTGGGAGTGTGACTCCAGCCTTTACTCTGTCCTCACCTTTGCATTCTCTCCCTCCAGCAGACTAGTTGGAGATTGGAATTTGGGGAGGATATTGGTTTTGGAGTTGGGGAGAGAACCAAGAGGAAGCTGGGGAGCAGGGACCACCACACACAAGGCCAGGAGGGAGCAGGCTGGGAAGTATTTGAGCCTCAAGCCTGCCCTCAGCTGTTGTGGGTCACACGGGCTACCATGGCCATAACTACCTGGGGCCATCAGTGGCAATTACTGCAAGGTGGCTTTTCGTAAGTGAAGGATTGTACCATATTTAAAAATCCAACTGAACAGCATTAAAGCAAAGTGTGGCCTGAGCAGGCCACCCCTCGACAGCTGTGTGGAGTCCTAAGTCAGATGTTCTTTTAGTGGCATTTAGATCTCCACAGTCCAGCGTGATGTCACGGGAGCCACAGATGCTGGCCACGTCATCTCAGCCTGCAGTCAGCATGCAACTTATCACTGAGATTTTATACCTGCACTTTCTGTAATAACCTTTGCAACATGGCACATATTTTGCTCTTGCAGCATCTCTCAACTCAGACTAGCTCCACTTCAGGTATTCAGTAGCCCCATGTGGATCTAGTCGCTTCCTTTACAGAGGCCCCTGTGACGCCTCCAGGAGGTGGTTTCGTGCTGGCCCGCTGCGGAAGGGCAGTGTTCCGAGGGGACTCTCTGGTCCCCGAAAGTGACACCAGCACCTGGAGTTGTGCACTTTATTTCTCTTGCCTTCGTGAGGCACCTACTGTTGGACTCAGGACATAGCGGCCCACAGAGGCCAGAGTCTCACTGGCCTAGTCTCCCTCCCCAGGCCCTGCCTCACGTACTCCCCCCACTGGTATTGCTAGAACTCACCTCTCAGTCACCCCTCAGGCCAAGACGGACCCCTCAGAGCCAAGGGCATCGCAAGGAGCACAGAAAACCTACTTCCGGTTGCTTTAGGAAGCTCCATTTTTTAAAGGCAGCTTTACTGAGGTAAAATTTGCATACCGTACAATTCACCCATTTGAAGCATACAGTTAGATGGCTTTGGATGTGTTATATTACTATTTTTTTAACTGTGGTAAAATACATAAAACGCAGTTGGCCATTTTAAGCATTTTTGGTGTGTAATTCAGTGACATTAAGTACATCCACATTGTGTCACCGTCCCCACTGTTTCCCACACAGAAACAATATCCCCCACTGTCTTCTCTCCCAGCCCTTGTAACCTCTTCTCTACTAGAAAACTTAGTTTTTATTACTTTAAAAATTGAGCAGCAGCTTTGGGGCCCCCAAAAGAAGAGTTGAACGGAAACAATAGCCCTTAGAGAGGGGGTTCCTGGGCTCACCCGAGTGTGGTTCTTTTTTTTTTTTTAAAGATTTTATTTATTTATTTGACAGAGGGAAACACAGCTATAGAGAGGGAACACAAGCAGGGGGAGTGAGAGAGGGAGAAGCAGGCTTCCCGTTGAGGAGGGAGCCCGATGCAGGGCTTGATCCAGGGACTCTGGGATCATGACCTGAGCCGAAGGTAGGTGCTTTTCTTGGTGGCCCCCATAACTTGTTCCCAGAGCCAAGTTCCTTGACAGGGGCCCATGTGACCAAGTTTACCAAGCTGCATTGCTTCCCCCTACTGGAGACGGCACTCTTCTTCCTGATGTCCTGGAGCACCTTCCTTTTGGCGGAAGCCTGTGGCTTCACAGGTGGGTTTTCAGTACCCTTGAGCAACCCTTCCCCTCCCCACAGGCAGCCAGGGCTGTGCAAGCTGTAGGGGAGCTCGCGGAGCTGCGGCAGCGGGGAGTTGATGGACTGCTCACAGAGCCTCCATGTGGAGGATCGCTGAGCAGGGCTGGTGTTCTGCCTTAGGAATAATTTTGTTTCCCAGAGCTACACATTTTTTTTAAAGATTTTATTTATTTGACAGAAACACAGCCAAAGAGGGAACACAAGCAAGGGGAGTGAGAGAGGGAGAAGCAGGCCTCCCGCTGAGCAGGGAGCCTGATGTGGGGCTTGATTCCGGATCTCCGGGATCATGACCCGAGCCGAAGGCTGTTGCCTAACAAACTGAGCCACCCAGGCGCCACCAGAGCTACACATTTTTAAAGGATGAAATTGACTGCTTCAAGCTCAGCGGTCTCTGACTACTCATTCCAGTTGCAAGCACATGTTCAGCTGCAAAGGTTACTGAATGTATTAGCCTCTTAATTGTATCATCCCCTAGATGCTGCTCCTTTCACAAACAGTAACAAGCAACAGACAAAATCTGGATCCTTGTAAGGGTAACTTTGTATCTACTCAGATGAATGTGAACACACTCCGTTCTTGTTTCGGTTCTGGTCTATTTAATGGTTGCTTTTAAATACTATGTTTTTGTGATGCCGTATTCACATATTATTAGTTTTAAGTGAACTTGTGGTTTTAGTTCTTCACATTCTTTCATCAAAAAAAGAAACCACTGAATTTTTCTACTAGAAAACTCAAGTACAATTGCTATACATAATCCAGGTAGTTGGAAAGCCCTTTTCATCCTCATTTCAAAATACTGCAACATATCTTTATAGGCAGTATTATAAAGTACCCCACTTCTTTAAAACTTGGACACTATCTGTAATGTATAGGCAGGGTTCAAGCGCATCGGTTCTCTTGCACAGCAGTTACCATTCACCCAAAATCAAGGTGAGCGAGGCTTGGAAAAATGGCACAGTACTCCAGATTCATTTTTTAAAAAGATTTTATCTATTTGACAGACAGAAACACAGCTGTAGAGGGAACACAAGCAGGGGGAGTGAGAGAGGGAGAAGCAGGCTTCCCATCGAGCAGGAAGCCCAATGTGGGGCTCGATCCTGGGTCATGACCTGAGCCGAAGGCAGTCACTTAACCAACTGAGCCAGCCAGGCGCCCCTCCAGATCCATTTTGTCTGAAGCCTTAGACCATGCAAATATAGAAAACATTTGCTTGCAATCAAATTCATTGCTTCTAAGAACAGAGAGGAACATGACAAAAGGATATAATGGGCCCTCTTGGCCTTTTTTAAAAAAATATTTATTTATTTATTAGAGAGTGTACGGGGTAGAGGCAGAAAGGGAGAGAGAGAATCTCAAGCAGACTCCCCGCTGAGCGTGGAGCATGATGCAGGGCTTGATCCCAAGACCCCGAGATCATGACCTGAGCCAAAATCAAGAGCCAGGTGCTCAATTGACTGAGCTACCCAGGTGCCCCACAGCCTCTTGGAAGATGCCAAATTCAGCGGGAGTTGAGAAGAGAGGAGAGAATGCCATTAAAACTGAAGCAAGAAGGGAAGTCAAGGACCTTGGCTTTGAAGAAAGGCAGTCAGAAGAAGGAAAGGTTGATAGGGGTGCTGAGCTCAGGGGAGCTTTCAGCAATAGGAAACTTTCCAAACTATTCAGGAAGTTGGATATATTGCACTTGCCTACCTTAAGTTTTTGTTTCAGCAGGGATTCTTTCCTGCTTTTTTTTCTGCATTGATCTTTCTTTCTTTTTTTCTTTCTTTTTTTATCTCTCACCAGGTGTTGTGGCTGTTCTTTTCTGTGGCATCACACAGGCTCATTACACCTACAACAACCTGTCGGTGGAGTCAAGAAGTCGAACGAAGCAGGTGAGAACAAGCCCTGGATCCTCCTGAATTACTTGTAAATACAAGGGAAGAGACCCACAGGATTTACGGCTTCCTTTTCCCATCCTGTGCAGCTCTTTGAGGTCTTACACTTCCTGGCAGAGAACTTCATCTTCTCCTACATGGGCCTGGCGCTGTTCACCTTCCAGAAGCACGTTTTCAGCCCCGTATTCATCATTGGAGCTTTTGTATCCTTTTTTTTTTTTTTTTTTTTTTGGTTCTACTACTCCTTTCTCTGTGGACAGGTGACCACTGCTAGGGAAGATATAATAACAAGAATTTCTACTTTGAATGAGTGGCTGAGCCAGTGCTGGTTTGTGGTGGTGTTTTCCTGATGAGAAAAAGAAGGCTTACATGGTTCATAGATCTCAATGGATTTGATGTAAGGATTAACGTTGACCTGAGGTTGTCCTCTCTGCATGTTCTGTGTGAGACGGTTTTCCTCTTACCCTAGCACTTGGGAAGTGATAGCTTGTTTTGCAGAGCACCCTTTTTAAAAATTAATTAATTAACGAATTAATTTAGATTTTATCTTTTCATTTATTTTAGAGAGAGAAGAGCACACATAGGTATATGCATGCAGGGGTAGGGGCAGAGGGGGAGGAAAAGGGACAAGAAGATTCCATGCTGAGCACAGAGCCTGACATGGACCCTCTGCTGGTACCCTGAGACCATGACCTGAGCTGAAATCAAGAGTCAGATGCTCAAGCAACTGAGCCACCCAGGCACCCCCGTCAACACCCTTTTTAGCAGATCTGCAGGTTGGCCACTGTGTTCGTCCCAGAATTGCTTTTATTTCACTGCTGCCTGAATGCCAATCCAGGAGGTTCCCAGTTTGGAAAGACCTGAAGGTTCTGTTCTTGTTTTCGATTGCACCCGGGTGCAGGCAGCCCTCCCTCATGTTGCCCAGAGAGGCCTGCTGGCACTGAACATGCTTTCCCCCCGGAGCATCCCTGCTGTGATAGATCACAGCGGAAAAGATTCCTTTTTTTCCCCTCAAAACATAAGAAAAAGGAGAGGAAGAAGAGACGAAATGGAAAACTACTTGGTTCCTTGACTTAGTTCCATTGTGAGTACAGTTTTTGGAAGAGGGACGCATTTTTAGGGATTGGCTGCTTTGAAGAAAGGAGGGATGTGAAAAAGGAGTGTTTTTTTCTTCTAGGCTTTTCATTTATGGGACAGGACCAGGGGACATTCACCAAGCAGCTCGATAGTGACCATGGCCTATTGCTGTGTGGGGGCCTTTTGGATGGATTTACACACTCGCCAGACTAACAGCTAAAAAATCTGGGGGCTCAGCATTCTCCTTCTCGATTCAGAAAGACTCCGCATGTTCTCTGGATCTGTATTTAGAGCCCAGCATCCCCCATCCTGGAAGAGTGAGAGGAGCAGCCGTGTTTACAGAGGGCCTTGCTGGGAGGGTGAGCCGGGCCCCCTGGGAATCCCGAAGGCCGCTTACCACTTGAGGACCGTTGCCTGGCTTCTGGGATGGACCATACTTTCTAAGCACTACTGTTTCCTTCTGTTCAAAACAAAACAGCCCAACACAGAACCAGCGGGGCGGGGGTGGGGAGGAGATTAAAAACAACAACAACAACAACAACAAAAAAAACAGCTAAAAGCAGACAGTCAGTCCTTCACCCTGGAGAAGGCAGAAGACAGTTCCTCCCTGGCAGCTGGCGCTCGGCTGACCCGGAAGCTCCCTGTCCCCTCGGCTCCCACGGCAGTTTCCTCCTGTGACCCAGGCAGCATGCGGCTCTCTGCTGGGCTGTTCTTAACTCAGCAAGTGACGAATGACCCATTTCCCTGAATTCTTTGCTTTCCTCAGCAGAGCTCCCCTTCCACACTCCCCGGTTTCCATATCTCACCCCTCCGGAAGCCATTTGAGCCACTTAGGTAGAAAAATCTCCCCCTCCCATTGAGTCTTGTGAGTGCGAGGAATGCTCCTTCAGGGGCCGCGTCCCTTGAGTGTCCATACGGAGTCTCTCACTTGTAGTCTCTTCCTGGGCCTTTTGGGCCCCTACTCTTCTGACGGAAGCTTATGAGCTCGTACCCAGGAAACTTGCTCTTCACCTTTTGACCTGAAGGTTAGGCCTTTGTTCTTCTTGTGACTTGCCTTCTCACGGAGCCCAAGCCACTATTTGCTCCTCTCCACACACCCCGAGCCCCTGCCATGGTGCCTGAGCTTATTTCTGGACTCATTTTAGAGAGCTGGGAGACTTGGTGCACACCAGCGTAATTAAATCAAGAAGTTATAACAGGGGTGCCTGGGGGGCTCAGATGGTTAAGCGTCTGCCTTGGGCTCAGGTCATGATCCCGAGGTCCTGGGATGGAGCCCCTGCACCGGGTTCCCTGCTCAGCGGGGAGTCTGCTTCTCCCTCTCCCTCTGCCACTCTCCCTGCTTGTGCTCTTGTTCTCCTGCTCTCTCTCTCTCAAATCAATAAAATCTTTTAAAAGAAAGAAGTTATGACAGCACATTTAACAGGTTCGAAATTACCTCTAGTAGGAGCCAGAAGTTTGGGAAAGTTGTCTAGCTAAATCCCCACTTGTTGCTGAGACTGGTTTCTGGGGAGGCGGGAGAGCCTGGCTGCCTTGTGCAACCATCCTCATCTTTGTGCAGTTATCTCCCGGTCATGAGGGGTCACAGCATCTCTAAAATTCTCTGCTCAGCCAGAGGCTGTGGGAAGGCGCCATTCTAGAAACCTGTTCGGTCCTTAACCTCCACCTGGTGGTCAGGTTGCCATCTTCCTGGGCAGAGCTGCGCACATCTACCCACTCTCCTTCTTCCTCAACTTGGGCAGAAGGCATAAGATTGGCTGGAACTTTCAACACATGATGATGTTTTCAGGTAAAAAACCATACATGTCAGGAAAAATGAGTTTCATTCAGCAGGAATGTTAGCATGATTAAAATATAATCAATAAGGTCCACAAAGAGCCAGAAGTTCAGGTGCCTGGAGTTTTTTTGTACCCCCTGCAGTGCTGAGTAGCCTTAGGTATGTGTTAGAGTCAATATTGACTTTACAAAGCTATGCTACCAAATGTGAACATTCTCTCTTAAAATAGCCACATCTTCATTTCTATCTCTACCACCTGTGGGACCTGGACGTATGTATTTAAAGTGCTTGATTGTTTTCTGGCTGATGTTCATGACCCTTAATCTTCCAGAAGGGCTCCAGACCTAAAATTAGAAGAGAGAGAGGTCTGTAATGAGAAAGAATGCAGGCCAGGTCAGTTAGTACCTCCCAGCTGCAGCATCCAGTCTTATAAAATAATGAAATTGAGCTAATTAGCAAGGTTCCTCCTAGCTCCAACTTTCTCTGAAGCATAAAAACAAAAACAAAACAAAACAAAAAACCCAACCAACCCGAAAAACCACTTGCATAAACAAGATGAGCACCAAACCGGAAGTTAACAGCTGTGATAGTTCTGCTTGATCTGTGCCGTCTCCCAGATGCCCTCCTCTCCTATGAAGCTGAGAAGTGAGCAGAAGCCACCCAGGGGATAGAGGATAGCAAAATATAGGGAGGGAAAAGAAGGAGAGAGCCGCTGGCCCGAGCTGATGAGGCAGAAGGCCACAGGGATCCTTAAAGTTACATCTGTCCTCTGTGGGGGATGGGAGGGACTGTGCAAGAGACAAAGTGAGCAGCAGCCCTTGACTGCGACATCGTAGTTGGGGGGGGGGGTCTTCCAGAACTCTCAGCAGCAGGCACTGCTCTGCAAAGCGGTTGCTCTGTGTAGTACTTGCCTACCTCTGCACGGAAACGGGCCGCCTTCCACAGCGAGTGCTGTTCACTCCGAAAGATGTCCATGCAGCATCCTCTTTCTGGGTTCTGGAGGAGACAAAGACCACCTCCTTGCAGGACTCCCAGTCTACTGTGGGCGAGGTAGGTGTGCAAGGAGCTAACCTCCTCTGGAGAGAGGGTGACAGGTTGCACATAAAAGGGATGGAATCAAGGTGAGGGAAGGAGGGCCTGGGGCCATCTTTACCGAGGGGGCAGCCTTCCCCTGGGGCTTGCCAAAAATAGGTCTCGGGAGGTAGCAGGTTGGACAAGCAGGAGAGTGTTGCCAGGCTTTTTCAGGAGGGGCAGCAGTGTGCTTTTGCTGTAAGACATGGGCAGGTGCAGAAAGAGGGGCAGGTTGGACAGGGAAAATTGCATCTAGGCTGCTGGGAGCCTTCAGGTGGCATCAGAACCACCTGATGGGCTGGTTAGAGCCCTTCTTGGGGGGCCCAACCACCAGAGTGCTTCTGCGGGTACTGGGCGGACCCCGAGACTTGGCATTTCTCACGTATTCTCAGTTGTTGCTGCTGCTGCTGGTTTGAGGCCTTCACTTAGAGAACTACTGTTGAAGTCTGTACCACAGAGAAGCCCCAGCACTGTGCCAAAGAGTTTGGGCTTGACTCAGGAGCATCTGGGCAACTTTAGAGGTTTCTGAGAAGGACATGCCAAGATCCTCCTTCCATATCAAGAAAGGACTGCTGGGAGAGAGCAAGACCAGCTGGAAATAACTCAGTCACCTGGATGAGTTTTAAATATGTTCATTATTTCCTGTACTAAAAGACTAAGAAGTACACAGAGCTGTTTAAAGATACGGTCTGCTGTAAAAATTATTTCCTGCCCCTCAGTTCTTCAAAGTGATGAAAAACCCAAGGCTTCTCTGTCATAGGGCTTACAGTGTTTACCCGATAAATTCAAGACAAATGTGGCATCCACTGTCTCTCTCTGACCCCCACATTGTCTTCTTGGAGACAGCATCCCTTTAGAGGCTTAAATACTGATCGTTGACAAAGCTGGCTGTTGGGCGATCTCGATGTGCGCGAGTGTCTCCCTAGCACAGATTAATAGAAAACATTAACTTTGTTTTTTCGTGTCACTTTTTGGAGTCATTCTGCAGTGAATTGTGAAGTTCTCAGATTAGTGAATTTGCAAAACTATCAGGAAAGGTAAGAAACCGTACAGAGTGGGTATAACTTTTCTTTCTCTCATACAACATACACAGTCATCGTGTCTCTCTTCACCCCGCACCCCCACCCCTACCCCTCGGTAAACAGTTCATACCAGGTATCTGTTAAAGACCACGGATTTGGTCTTTACTACAAAACAAATGAGCATGCTTTGAAGAAGGAACAAAAGAGTTTAGAAAGGCAAACATTAAAATGTGGGCACTTAATCTTTTTTTTAGACAAACAATATTTTCTTAACATAAGTAAAATCTAATGCAAGATGAAAATATGGACACTCACATAAAAGAACAAATATTTCTGAATATATGTTCAAAAAATTCACAGTCATCTTGATTCCTTTGTGAGTGTTGTGCCATGTAGATCAAAACATATGCTCTTAAAATTAAAGATAAGAATATAACAACATAAAGTTAATTTCTCTTTCGCAGGATTTTTTTGTTCAGTAGAGTTGGCGCGCAATGTGTCATTAATTTCAGATGGGCAACACAGCACTTCAGCTTCTCTATGGGTTGTGCTGCAGTCTAAGTATTTGGTGCTTAATCTTAATACCTGTGAATGTGAATGAAGGGTCGGCGAACTGTAGTCCATGGGCCCAGGCCAACTGCTGTCGGTTGTCTCATACTCCACGGCTTGGAATGGCTTTTACCGATGCATGTCTTCAGTCTGCGTGATGATAGGGGACACTAACTTTGAAATCCAATCAGGTGAAATCTCCTCCTCCATGAGAATCCCACTGTTTTCATTAGCACGCCTATATTACAAGTTGCACTCAGTTATTATTAGTGCATTCTTGGTTTTTGTCGATAAGATTTTGTGCAAATCTGCTTTTTCTCTTATATGTCCATACCTTCACAGTATCCTTGATTTTTCCCCCTTACCCCACAAAGCCTAAGATCTTTAGTATCTGACCCTTTACAGAAAAAGTTGCTGGAAATCCAGTTATATTGTCGCTTCTCTGTGTGGCTTTGCTAAGGAAATGCTGATCTGTTCTGTAGTTCATGGCACAGAAGCCACAAATATTCATACCTAGCCTGTTACTTCCATTTAGAATGACTGTATAGCGCTTGGATCACAGACCTAGAGAGCTTATATGTCATTATTTTTCATTTACATCTCTTTTTACTTCGTGTTCGTAGCAGGAGAACTATTTCAGCAATAAGAGTGTGTTGTTGTCCCAGAGTGGGCCATATAAAGTAGTACAGTGTTCTCATTACATTTGCACATTTTGCAAAAGGAAACTTCCAACAGGTGAAAACCGTATACCCTTAAGTATGCCTTGTGACCAAATGTTCTTCTTTGGTTCCCCACAGGCCTCCGGGGGGCCATGGCATTTGCCCTGGCCATCCGAGACACAGCATCCTATGCTCGCCAGATGATGTTCACAACCACGCTCCTCATTGTCTTCTTCACCGTCTGGATCATTGGTGGAGGGACAACGCCCATGTTGTCGTGGCTTAACATAAGGTCGGTTTGAAACCACAGCCAGCCTTGCGTCTAATGGGTCACTTGTGCCCCACCTCCCGCCTGGGGGTGGGGAGGGAAGACAACCTAGCGGGTGGAAAGTTCTTACGGGGTTGGGCTGGGTTGGGTTTGGAGGGAGGGATTGAAAATAAAAAGCAATAAGTACAAATTCAGAATATTGACTTTTCCACTAAAAAGAAAGGTGGGCATGAAAATTTCCGTCCTACGAAAACACAAGGCCTCGCAAACACCTGGACCTTCCTAGAACAGCGACACTAGGGCAAGAATTCCAAAGTCTTAAAGCTGCAGGCAGGAGAACAGACGTGAGTGCTGCCAAAGTCAGGCAGTTCACACTCCTGTGAAATCACACCTCCAGGCTTCAGAACCAGCTCATGCACCGGAAATGAAAGGAAGCAATTTGAGTTTTGTTTCTAGGAGGAAACTGTTTGCTCTGTCACTTCTTGCTCCAGGATGCCGAGCAGGTGACATTTCCTGCGTCACCCTCCTCTGTTGTGGCCTCATGGATCTCCCCTGCCTGTGGTTTTGCAGCTCGGTCAGGATGGAGAGCCCTGACCAAAATGTGATTTTTTTTTTAAGAGCATTTGAAGCCCAGGGGGGCTGGTGAGCTCTAGCACGTTAGGGTAAGGAGGACACTGGAACAGGGGTCAGGAGTCCCAGAGCCTAACTCCGGCTCTAGTTCAAGGCAAGCCCTTCACATGTCTTTAGGCCTCAGTTTCCCCTGATGCTAAGGGCAGCCACACCTGCAGATCTTCTGCAGGCCCCTTCAGCTCTTGGTGGGTGTGTTCTGCCTCAGTGGAGGCACTGCCCCCCCCCACCTTCCTCTGTCTGGGGTCTGTGGAGGATGAATGTGATCAGAATGTGTGGGCATGAAGAAGAATCCTCTGAAAAGCCACGAGGTGGCAATTTTTTTTCTTTTCTTTCCTTTATTTTTTTCTTTCTTTTCCTTTTTTTTTTTTTTTTAAGTCCGCATTCCTTTCTCGGGAGTATAGAATGCCTCAGACTGACAGCTGTAGAGACCACCTTAGAGTCGGGGGGCGGCTGGAATTTGGGATAAAACTGGTATTGGAGAGAACAGTCTTAACCCCCCCACCCCCCCCTCCTCAGGCCCATCAAGGACTTTTGTCTTGAAGGCAGGCAGGGCTTCTTGGGTTTGGCTCTGCTCGCCGCACAGTTTCTGGCTTAACAAGTCTCAGCCTCACATCCTTGTGGGTCTGCAGAAGCCACGTGGGGCTGATCAGTGGCAGTCCCATAACAGCGTGTGGCGCAGGTGTGGTACAACATGCCACAGTTTGTTAAGACAATCTTCACCACATTCCTGTAGAGAAGCTACTACGATGCTCTTCATTTTAGAGTTGGCAGAACTGAGGGCCAGAGCAATAACTTGCCTAGGTCACAGAGCTTTAGGGGGAGGAGCCGGGATTTGGGCCCCCACAGTGTTGTCACCCAGTCCACAGGCTGAACTACAGTGCCCTACCACCTGTGAGAAGGCTGATGGTGTTAGGGACTGCCCCTGCGTCGCGAAATTTGGGATGAGCAGAACTTCGAGTTCCTGGTATGAATCTCAAGAGTTGTGTTAAGGAAAATAATTCATCACATGGATATGAACCCAAAGAAGAAAATTGACAGATTTTTGGCTCTAAACCTGGCACATACGATGGTACCATCTTTGTTCTGCGTTAGAATAAGGGTAAGAAAGGATGCTGACCCAGCACACAGTTGAGAATCTTTTAGAATCTCAAGATTAGGGTTGCCTGGGCGGCTCATTTGGTTGAGCGTCTGCCTTTGGCTCAGGTCATGATCCTGGGGTCCTGGGACAGAGCCCAGCTCCAGGGAGCCTACTTTTCCCTCTTCTGCCCCTCCCCTACCCCTGCTTGTGCTCACTCACTCTCACTCTCTTTCTCTCAAATAAATCTTAAAAAAAAAAAAAAGGAATCTCAAGATTGACCTCTGAGACTACTTTCTGCTCCTGTTTGTCTGGTCACTCAGCAGATATCCTGGATGCCCAGAGCCTGATTAAATCATGTTTGTTTTTCATGCTAGTTTATAAGCCCTCCCACACACTCCATGCATGCACAAGGCCAAATAATTTCCCCTGAGAGGAGAGAGTTGACTGGTGACATTTTGCACTTCTGGTGCAAAACCCTTTTCCAAACTGATCCGTTAAAACGGTCCTTTCCAGAACAAAGAATGTGGGTAGCTTTCCCTGAGACACACAAGTTGTATATACAAATATGATAACTGTATCATTGTGGAAATATCAATGGAATATATAGATAGCAGCTAGTGCCCAGGGAAGGAGCGGGAAACGATGATGTGTGTGACTGGGTATAGGAGAGATCTGGTTTCTCCACATCCTTGCCAGCATTTGGTGTTGCCACCCTTTTTCCTTGTAGTTCTCTAATAGGTGTGTCGGGATACCTCACTGTGGCCTTACTTTGCATTTCTTTGGTGATTAATAGTGTCAAGCATCTCCTCGTGTGCTTATTGGCCATTCATATATCTTCTCTGGTGAAACACCTGTTCAACCTCTTTGTTTTCTAATCAGATTGTTTGGGTTTTTTTAATTGAGTTTTGAGAGTTTTTTATTTTTTATTTTTTTATTTTTTTGAGAGTTTTTTATTTTTTAAAATTGTATTTATTTTTTTGACAGAGAGAAACACAGATAGAGAGGGAACACAAGCAGGGAGAATGAGAGAGGGAGAAGCGGGCTTCCCGCCAAGCAGGGAGCCTGATTCGGGACTCGATCCTGGGACTCTGGGATCGTGACCTGAGCCGAAGGCAGACACTTTAATGACTGAGCCACCCAGGCACCCCTCCATATATGTTTTAGAATAAGCTTGTTTATCTCTAAAAAAAATCTTACTGGAATTTGAGCAGGAATTATGTTAAACCTATATATCAGTTTGGGGAGAATTGCCATCTTTATTATGTTGAATCTTTTAATCCATGAACATGGCATGTTTCTTCGTTTTTTTAGACTATCTTTGATTTCTTTCATCACTGTTGTATGGTTTTCAGCATACACTACCTGCACATGGTTTATCAGGCTTACATCGAAGTACTTCTTCTTTTTTGAACAATTATAAATACTATTTTATCTTTAATTTTAGTTTCCATGTGTTCACTGCTAGGATATAGAAATACAATTGGCTTTTTCATTTTTTGTTTTTTGGTTTTGTTTTGCTTTTTAGAGAGGGAGAGTAACAGAGGGAGAAAGAGGGAGAATCTCAAGTAGACACCACGTCGAGCACAGAGCCTGACGTGGGGCTCGATCCCATGACCCTGAGATCATGACCTGAGCTGAACCCAGGAACTGGATGCTTAACCAACTGAGCCACCCAGGCACCCTGGTTTTCCTATGTTGATCTTGAATCCTGTGACCATGCTGAACTCATTTATTAATTCTAGGAGGGTTTGGTTTGGTTTTGTAACTTATTTGAGACTTTTTACATAGACCATCCCATCATTTGCAAACAGAGGCAGTTTTCTTTCTTTCTTTCCCACCAGTGTACCTTTTATTTCTTTTTCTTGACTCACTTTTTCTTGACTCTGGCTGGGACTTTCAGAATGATGTTGAGTAACAGTGCAATGAGCTGGCATCCTTGCCTTGTTGCCAGTCTTCAGGAGAAAGCATTCAGTCTTTCACCATTAAGTGTACTATTAGCTGTAGGGTTTTTGTAGATGTTCATCATCATCAAGTTGAGGGAATTTCCATCTTTTGCTAGGTTTTTGAGAGTTTTGTTTTTATCATAAACAGGTATTGAATTTGATCAAATGCTTTTCCTGTATCTGTTGATATGATCATATTTTTCTTGTTTAGCCAATTCATATAGTAGGTTACCTTGATTAATTTTCTTTTTCTTTTAGAGAGAGTGCATACATGAGTGGGGGGGCAGAGGGAAAGAGAGAATCTCAAGCAGGCTCCACACCCATCATGGAGTCCAATGTAAGACTTGATCTCAAGACCCTGAGATCATGACCTGAGCTGAAATCAGGAGTCAGATGCTTAATTGACCGAGCCACCCAGGCAGCCTCCTCGCCCCGCCTTTTTCTAAAGTAATTTCAAATATTGAACCAGCCTTACTTCCCTAAAACAAACCCCACTTGGTTACGGTATATAAATTTTTTATATGTTGCTGAATTGTATTAGCTATTATTTTATTAAAGACTTTTATGGTCTGTGTTCATGAGGGATATTGGTTTACCATTTTCTATTTTTTCTTTGCTTCTTTTTTTGTACTGACTTTGTCTATCTTTGTTATCAGAGTAATCTGGCCTCACAAAATGAGCTGGGACATGTTCCCTACTCTTCTCTTTTCTGGAAGACATTGTATAGAATTTGTATTAACTCATCTTGAAAGTTTAATGGAATTCTCCAGTAAAACCATTGGGTCCTGGAGACTTCTTTTTCAAGAGTTTTTAAATTGTGAAGGCAATTTCTTTAATAGTTATAGGGCTGTTAAGATGATCTCTTTCATGGGGCACCTGGGCTTGGTCGATTAAGTATCCAACTTGTGATTTCAGCTCGCGTCATGGTCTCAGGGACATGGGTTCAAGCCCAGCATTGGGCTCCACACTCAGTGGGGAGACTGCTTGACTTTCCTTCTCTCTCTCTCTCTCTCTCTCTCTCCCCCCCCCTCTCTCCCCTGACTTGCTTGCTCTCTCTCAAATACATAAGTAAATCTTTTTAAAAAAAGATTATCTGTTTCATATTGGGTGAATTGTGGTAGTTTGTGAAATTGGTGCACTTCATCTGAGTTGTCACATTTCTGTTGTTTGTAGTACTACCATATTATTCTTTTGACATCTGTGAGATATACAGTGACACTCCTTGACTCCTTGTTTCAGTCCTGATATTGGTAATTTATAGCTTCTATCTTTTTTCTTTCAGTCTTGCTAGAGGTTTGTCAATGTTACTGATCTTTTCAAAGAATTAGCTTTTTATTCCATTGATTTTCTGTATTGTTTTTCTTTTTTCTGTTTCATTGATTTCTGCTCCTATGTTTATTCTTTCCTTCTTTCTGTACAACTCTACGCCGACAGCATAATGAAGCAAATAGATAAACAATACGTATGGCGCTAGTACATTGTGTTCTCTGGATAGATTTAAATAGTGATTATACAAGTGTAGAAACTGACATTTGTAGAGGTTACATGAAAAGAAATTCCCTCAGAAATAAAGTAACAAGATTCATTGGTTTCTCTGAGCTGTAGTTTCTGATGTTACTTGATGACCATGAATTGTTCCTGTGAACCGGGTTCTTATTCTAAAATTCTCCAGAACCCACTGAAGTTCAGTGTGGTGTTTTGACCTCAACGACCTAAGCAAAATCAGCACCTACCTGTTCCTTATTTCTCCAGGCTATTGAGAGAGGCCCTTATGAGGTGTTAAGTGGCTGCTCAGAAGTCAGAAGCCCAGGGTGCGATTCCGAGTTCCACCATACATAATGAGGCATTAGTTGTGATTTTTAACCATGGCTAGGTTCTAGTCTGTGTGTAAAATAAAAATGAACGTGACCCAGATCCAAAGCCAGGTCACTGCTTTCCAGAAATCCAACATACCTTTTTAAAATTGGTATGTTGTGATTGATATTTTAAAACATGATGGCAGGACGCTCAAATTGTTTTCTCTTAATGCACAGACTAAATATTTTTCTTAGTCCCTTGAGCAGATGTTGTTATTCACAAAGGATGTAATGTTGGCAGTTTCACAAAATGAACAGTCAAGCAGTTTCAGCAAAGGAGCCTTGTACGTGTGCAGAGCGCATTTGGGAGGCATGGCGGCCATTCTCTTTGGAGGTGCTAGCTTCAGGTGACACACACTACAGGGGGTGGTGATGGTGGGGGTGGAATGGTACGTGCCCAGGCATCCCATGAACTGCTAGCCCTCACACCGCACAGAGCAGCCTTGCAGACGCTCCAGGACAAGGAAGGACACTCTGCTCAGTATAATCCTGTTAGACTGGGAATTTACGACAAAGCTCTTTGCCAGATAATGTGAAGAATAAAGATAGGGAGAAGCCGTGAAGTCTTTATGTAATAGCATTTGTAACTGGATATTTTGAAAGAATTTAAGGATGCCAACATGTAATTATAGTGTGGATCCCGGGGGCCTGGTTGGTTGGGTGTCCGACTCGTGGTTTCAGCTTAGGTCATGATTTCAAGGTTGTGGCTCAGGCCCCATGTTGGGCTCTGCACTGAGCGTGAAGTTTGCTTTTTGGTTTCTCTCTTCCTTTCCCTCTGGCCCTCCCTGCTCCTCCCCCTCTCAAATAAGTAAATCTTTTTTAAAAAGGGGCAGATACTGTGAGGTGAAGAACTGGGGCTCTAGGGTCTGAGAGCCTCAGCCACAGTCTTGGTTCTGCCATTTTCTGCCTTTGTGACCTTGGGCAACTTATTTAGCCTCTTCGACTCAGTTTCCTCACCGGCTTAGATGGGGACAATAGTGTAAGGACAAAATAAATGTGATCATAAATAAATGTGATAAAGAATTCTCTCATGAAACATACCACCTGAAAAAGAAATAAAAGTACCATCTGGTACATGGTAAGCATTTAGTATCTTTTAGCTATTAATTATTATATATTATGTATGTCATATATATTATGTTATCATTACTAATCATAGCATTTAGTACTGCTACTATTGCTATCATTATTATTGGTGACTCTTACATTAATGGAATCCAGCTTACTTTTCTGGAACTTGTTACAATTTTTCAGCAGTATAGTAACATATAGAATCTGGTCTAAATCATGTTCTGAGCAATTGACTTGGTAAAGTACCACCTTAAGCATATCTCGGTCTCACTTGTGTATTCTAGGGGATTTCAGTAGCATGAGAAGTTGGGCATTGTCTAGCGTAGTGTTTTTCTACCTTGTTCTCATTGTTGTTCCCCCACAAGGATCCCTTCAAAAATGTTTTTCCCCTGATTACCTCTTCCAGTGAAATTTTGATTCCATAGATCTGAAAAAAATACACCACAGATCTGTTATATACTTGTTGATGTAGTATCATGCTTTAGAGGGCTATAAGCCATTGTAATATCTAAAACTTCTTGTCTCACAAGAGCCAGCCTTCACACCCATGGGGACAATAAGTGCAGCGGTTCTTGACTTGAGGGCAGTTTGCCACCTGGGGACCATTTGACAATGTCTGGAGATATTTTGGGTTGCCTCAGCTGGGTAGGGGTGTGCTTGCAGTGTCTTGCAGGCAGAGATCAGGGCCCGAAATGTCAACAGTGCCAAGATTGTGAAACCCTGCTCTTAGTTTGATGGCAAGGTTCAAATGTACCCTGAGTACCAGCCAGATACTTTTTAACAGCAGGTGCTAATGGACGGTGTCAACTCGAAGGCACAAGAGAAAGAGAATAGCAGAAGTTGAGTTCCTGACCTTCAGGAACCCCTGGACAACACAGTTTACTTGTGTTCAAAAAAAAAAAAAAAGGGCCGTCTTTGTCTTCTTAGGTATTGTTGCTATTTTCAGCAATATGGTGCTTTTTGCTCTTTGTCAAATACGTCAAAATATGTGTAAACACTTCAAATACATGTTTCGTAACAACTTTGTTTTCTGTTTTTCCTTTGGATGTACCTTGCTTTATGGAACAGGTGAATTCATGAAAAATTGTATAAATTCATTTTCCACGAGTTGCACATATTCCTCTGATTTCCTTACATGATCTTTCAAGAGGCTTATCTTCATTCCCAGTTCATCCTCATTTGGCCTAGCTGCTAACATTATTGCTTTAAATTTAAATTTAGCTGCCTCTCTGCCTGTCTGGGTTTGAGAGAATGGGGACAGTTTCAGAGAGGGTACGGATCTCTCTTCAGAGTGAGTCCGCCTGATCCTTGATGGGCGTGGTCCAGGTCCTGTGCCCAGAGCTCCTGGCTCCCTTGTGCTCCCCGTCACACTCACGTTCCCTTCTGCTGCTGCCCAGAGTTGGCGTCGAGGATCCGTCCGAAGAGGACCAGAATGAACTCTGCCGGCAGTACATCAGGTGACACGAGGAAATCCTCAGAAACAAATTAACCGGGCCTGGCTTTTCTCCTCCTTCTAATCTAACATGTTTCTCTTTATGCCGTTCTGTCTCTTTCTTCCTTCCTGTGTGCTCCAGCCCCCTGCCCCTTTCAGCCAAGGGGCAAGAGGTCTGGTCAAGTCTAACCCATTTTCCACCCTGTCTCTGGGTTGCTTGCTGGGTCGGTGTTGCTGAGATTCTGTTCTCTGTCTTTGTGTATTGGACAGTGTGTATCCACACCAAAGCCGGAGTTGGCAAGGGTCTCCCCACTTACACAACTGAGCACAGTGTCCAGAGCGGGCCATTTTCAGAACCGCAGATGCTTCTTCCACAAAGTCTTGTTTATGATCTGGTAAACAAGGCTTTTCATTCATAAAGAGAATTAGGATTCGATATGTCCACCATGACTGGGGGAGAGCTAATACCATCTCAATTAAGTACCAGTGCTCTTTGAGTAGTTTTCAAAGTATGTAGCTGTGTATTCGTATCTTATGGTGAATCAGAAGATACAAAAACAGTTTTGTTTTTTGTTTAAAAAAAAAACAGAACAGAAAGACTCTTGTAATGCAGTTGGTTCTCAGTGTGCACCCAAGTTTACGATTTGATTACGCTTAAGGGGGGGTGACAATGTGCCACGAGCAGAACAAAGATTAATTTTCTTTTGTCCTTTCTGCATCTTTATCAGTCCGCGTTCTTCCCGACCTCATTCTCAAGACAATTAGATAAATCAGCGCAGAATAAGCTGAGCTCTGTTCCTCCCACTGTGAAAGTAGGTCACCCCCAGAGGGCGGTGGAGAGAACAACCAGGCCCATCACCTCTACGATTATCACCAGACTCCAGACTGGCCATAAGCATGTGTATATAAGTAATGGAAGCTGGTGAGATCCCTGGGTTCACACTTTTTTTCTGCTGTTTAAAACACACACACACATACACATACACATACACATTCACTTTTTGGAGGCCTGACTTTATAGAGCACCTAAGTTGCAGAGGAAACCCTTTCTTTTGAAATAGCCCACCTTCAGGGAGGAAGGTCCTTTGAGCAAAGTTCAAGGTATTACACTTGGGACAAGAGAGAATTCAGACTGTGATCTGGTGTCCAAGGTTTCACAGGAAGGTGTGTGTCATGGTCCTGGAATGATTTAGGGCCTCAGCAATTCACATTTTTGGAAAATTACTGATTAAAGTAGAACACTTCTAAAATTCCTGAGATTTCATGGTGTATTAGATGGCAGCTAATCAGAATGTACTTACACCAGAAGAGAACTTATTCATGTTCTTTCTATATTTTTCATTCCAGAATGAGCACGAGTTTGACTTGTGCTTTATTTTCTCACTCGGCATGAAACCAAATGAAAGCACAGCAGTAGTCATATTAGCCACATCTCAACTGCTCAGTGGCTGGCCACATGTGGCTGGTAGTTAGCACATGGGACAGCACAGATCTAGAAAGTTTCTGAAAGTTCTGGACAGCGTGGATCTGGAATCATTCCCAAGTTCCCCCAGACAAAATGCTGAACATTATGTTTGAGATGAGTTTAGGGTGGCCCTACTTTTGTGAGTTTATCAAGTTATTTTGCCGTTTTGTGCTTTGTTGTGTTGACTTCTGGCCTGGCCACACGGGTCCCGGATAAGTAGGTGAGTCCCACCGAAAGTGCCAGAACTTGAATGAAAAAAGTCACAACCTAGTCTTCAGAAGCAGTTCTTGTTGAACAGAATTTAATTCTTGTTAACCACGTTTTTTTTTTTCCTTTTAATAGACATTAGTTAAAAGATTAGAGGGGGATAAATTTTGTCTGGCACCTCTTATTATATTTGGTTTTATTTTCATTATTGTAACATAGGGCATCCTTACCCTTTTCTCCTATCCCTAGTCTTCCTATTTTATCTAGGAGAGTAACATCAACTTGTTCTATCTTTGCTGATGTGGAAGCAATTTACGAAGGCTAATTATACCTATTTCAAAATTCACAGTATCGAAAGGAGAGATTATTAGTGGCAGACTGGGACTGCCATATCCGTGGCCATACTCCACCTCATGCCCTTCAGATCAGATAATCTCATCGCTCCTGCCCCACAGTCTGGTCAGGCCTTGTGGTTAGGCTGCGGGGCAGGGGGGGTCCTGTGTCACCTGGCATTCCGGGAGGCTGTCAGAGAAACGTCAGGGGAACCGGTACTCTGCTTCCCTAAGTCTGCGCTGGGGAGCTCCCCTAACGGGCCTGCTGTGAAGTGGCTTGGAGCTACTGTAGGACCCGCAGAGCAAGGCCGAAGGTTGGATTCCTAGCCGTCCATCTTACCAGTGCTGACCAGGCTACCGTCCAGAGCATTTCTCCCTGGGGGAATGTGTATTAAGGGTCTCTGAAATGGGTGAGGGCTCAGAACCAGGAGCTGGGAATTCCATACTACATGACCTCTCCTCTAACATTTTGGTACGGTAGACACATTGGGTGGTTCGGTGGGAGTTTTGGGGGGCAGCCCTGAATTGAATGGATTTCATGTCCAAAAATCTCTGTGAGATTTGTTGCTGAGAGGTCCTCAGATAATGTCCAGTTCTGAGGGCAAGTTTCCAACCCTCAGACTCTCCAGCCTGGAAGCAGCCCCTAGACCCATAGCAAAGTCCATGGAACTCACCGCAAAAATGCTCCCGAACCCCAGGCCTGGAGGGAGGAGATCTGGTGTCAGGTACACTAGATTTTAACTTGACCAGTACCTGGTATCACAGGCACTCAATAAATATTTGCTGAATACATGAATTCATCTTGTGGTTTTAAATTCACCTTCAACAACATACGGGCTATCTGTTCCCTTTCCCTGCATAGTTCCCCTTTTCCCAGGGACACACAGCTTGGGTTGGTGCTTGACAAATCTGCGATAGGAGGGTGGGCACATCTGTGCTTGTCTTCTCTTTTCCTTTTCTATTAGTCTATTTTTTTTCCCAAGAAATAACCTGGGCATCATAGGTAGGAAGGAGGGAGGGAGAGGAAGATAAGTAAGGTGCACGCACATGGGGTTTTGTCGTCTGCTGCCCACTCACTAGAATCAGCACCCCAGTACCAGACTGCCAAGATCCTTGGTTGAAGCCCTTCAGCACCTCCCTTCGAGTCGAATCAGACCTGCCAGGTTTATGGTTCTTTGCAACACTGGAGGGACTGTGGGAAGACAGAGAATTTTCCCACCCTCTTTGTTTTCTCCCCCACCCCACTGTGATCAAGGTCACAGTTCTCCGCCTCAGAACGAGGAAGGCACAGGGATGAAGAATTAACAGGTGCGCAAAACAACAGTGGGTTACTAAGCCAAGACAACTACCCTAGTCAAAGCATGAGATTTGTTGTAAGTGGATTTTGCCACTTTGCTTTTTCTTTCTGTCTTCAGTTGTTCATCTTAAAAGAATCACTACTCAGGTCTTCTCTGCTGTGGGGGGATGTGGGGACACTAGGATAAAACGTTCATGATACGTATGCCCGAGTATTTAGGGGACATGTACTGATGTCTGCAACTTTATTTAAATGCATCTAAAAAATAAGATGGACCCTAGAGAAGTGGCGGATATACAGGTGTTCACGATAAATTCTTCCGGCACCACCCTGGGTATATAAAAAATGGCAGAACAGAAGTTTAGGGAATTAAAAGCAGGTCAGGGCAGATGTGAGGAAGCAGCAGAAAGGAAAAGGTGTGGTCGCTGCCCCTGCACCTGGATAACTGGGCCCATCTGAGGCAGGAAGGCAGAGGGACAGTTGGCATCCGGGTGCCCTTCCCCAGCGGCCTCACATAGGGTGTGAGCACACAGTACCACTTGCCTCTCCTGCCCCCCTGGGTGCTGACATGGAACATGACCTCTTTCTCACGACTTTTGCATGACAGCCTTCCTCTTTTTCTAGCTAACTACTTTCGCTTCCATTTCCGGAAGATGGTCAGCCTCTTGGCTACTTTCAGCCAGCATGGCTGCCATGGTCCAAGCTAATAGTCTCCCATTTTTCTCCTTGTCTTTCTCCCTGGTGACTTACAGAGTTGGTGTTGACCCAGATCAAGACCCACCACCCAACAACGACAGCTTTCAAGTCTTACAAGGGGTAAGTCACAAGAGCTGCTTTTTCCAGGACAAGACACTTATAAATGGCCAAAATGTACTGAGCACTTACTATAGGCCGGGTTCTCTTTACCTGGATTCTGTCACCGTGAGCTTGACAGCAGCCTTATGAGGTAGCTCCTATTGTCCCCATTTTGCAGACTAGAAGCTGAAGTTTGAGAGTCTCAGTCATCTGCAAGATTGGAAAGTGATGAAGCCGGGCTTTGACTCCAGAGTCAACATTCTTAAGACAACATATAGAGGGGGCAGGCCGGCCAGGAAGAATGGCTAGACTGGATACATAGGTTAGTGGCTCACTATCACTGGGTCAGAGGCTGTCAGTGGTGTCCAGGCAGGGGATGGGGTCTGACCCTCCAGCCCAGGGAAATCTGAGGAAAAGGGGAAGGATGTGGGCGATTACAGGCCCTCCCATTCCTCTAGGGCCTGGGATCCTTTGCAGCTGAGTTCCCCTCAAGCCCAGAAATGGCAGAATAGGGGTGCTCCCCCCGACCCCCAAGGGTGGAAGGTCACCGCCAGGTGAACTGTTGAGGCTTAGGCAGGGTTGGGGCAGCAGTGACCACCTGGGACAGCGTGAAGGGAGGGAAACTGTAGAGGCTGTGATCGGAGGAGCCCCGTGGCAACATCGAGTGTGATATGCAGGGACACATCCCTGCTGCTGTGGAGAATCCTCACGGAGGCCGTGTGGCCGAGAGGAACATTCTGGCCTGCGGTTTAGCTGTCTGTTCCAATTACTGTTGCTGCATAACAAACTGCACCATGCTGAGGAAAGTGAGCAACAGTTTCTTTCACTTACAGATCCTCTAGGTCCACAGTTTGGAAAGACCATAACCTCTAAATGGGAAGAGCATCTGCAAAGTGGCCGGCGTGAGGGTGGGCTGCCACATGGCCCTTGCTGCATCTCTGGGTTTGCTCCTTCCCGAGACCGGCATTTCCTGGGCAGGCAGGACAGGGGTGAGACCAGCTTCGCTCAGTGGAAATTGGTTACCAGAATGTTACCAGTGGGCCCCCGGAGTCAAGAACTCTTTTGTGCAGGACCGCTTTGGCAGTGCTGAGCACAGTGCGAAGTCCCCGGGGGTGCCCCCTGGGGGTTGGAAGGGCCCACGGGGGGCGGGGGGCGCTGGAGAAGCAGCCGCAGGAGGAAAGCCTTATCGACCACACGCTCGCCCCGTCTATGACCCTGTGTCGGGTGTCACCTTCTCTCCAATCAGCGTGGACTTGCACTCCCTCCCAAACCCAGTCTCCGTATTTCAAATGCCAGAGGACCTTCTACATGACTTAAGCCCTTGAATCCCATTAAACAAGTGTCGCCCATGGTGGTGGTGGTGGTGGTGGTGCCGCCGCCCTGTGGGGCCAGGGAGTGCCGCTGCGGGTTTTCTTTCTCTTTGAGGGCGGTCGCCTCTGGGGGGCAGTGCCTCTTAAGGGACACAAAGCCAGGACCTCTGCAAGGGTGGGGTGTTTTAAGAAGAGTTTTCAGTGGGCTTCTATGGGAGATGATAGGACACCTGCTTTAATGGTGCTCCGGAGGGGCGCCTGGCTGGCTAAGTCGAAGAGCTCAAGACTCTTGATGGGGGCGTGGGCCCCATGCTGGGTGTAGAGATGACTTAAAAAGAAAGTATTAAAATGGGAATAATGGTGCCCTGGAAGACCTTCGAGATTATATTAGAAGTGGCCACTGTGTTGGCAACCTGTGGTTTCCATGAGAAATTCTTTTTGAAAAGTTGCCTTTGGACCCAAGTTCGGATTAAGGAGTTTAGAAACCGAGGGTTCGGGAATTGTGCACCTGGAAGCTAATTTAGAGAGAGGGAAATCTTGAAACTCACGCTGAGAGAACCTGGGTGAAGTGTCCTTATTTCACTGGAAGGAAAGGAAGGGCTCTGGTAGTCATCTGCCCTCCTCCAGAGCTTCCTCCCCAGGACCGCAGCTGGTCCAGATGAATTTTGTGAGAAAAATAAGCCAATTGCAGCTGCATAGCCAGGGTTTGGACAGATTGCATCTTGTCAGTTCCAGGCCAGTCAGACACCCCCAGCCCTTTTGCTGTTTGTTTTTAATTGCCCCTGCCTCTGGATTTAAGCATCCATAAAAGGAAAAGCATAAAATGGTTTTGGTTGCTGTCCTGTAGCCGAGCTCACCGTCCATCTCGTAAGAATTTCACATGGAGACACTGGCCTTGTAACTAGACTTAGTCACAAGCTTGCTGTCACTGTTCATGGAAACGTTTGAGAAAGCAGCGGGTCCTGAGAGCTAAGGGTTTGGGCAGCGACTGCTCCCTGCCCCCCGTGGGTTTCAGAAACCTCCCTACAGGGGACCTGGGGGATGGGGCTCTTCAGTGTCCCTGATGGCTCCCTGGGGGGACCTTTGGGCCAATTGTGAATGTGCATTTGCTGGTGACTTCTGCTGGACTCCCAGTGGCTCCCGGTGGCCCCCCCTAGCCAGGAGCTGGTGTCACAGCTTCCGTGTAACCTCCCACCTTCCCAGCATCACACTCAGTCATGCAGAGGGCCCTCGGAATCAGTTCCACTGGTGTTATGAACGTCTTTCAAGATTGCTGTCAGACTGGGTCAAAAAAAAAAAAGGTGAACTTCAAGTTTGGTTTCTCACGGCACCTTCTTAAAAAGGACTCATGCCCTTTTACTTAACAGGCCTTATATCTCTCAGTCTTCCTGGCCTGACCTTCTCAGTCCAGTGAGCCACTAACAGCTGGGCTGGGAGAACTCAGTGGTCATGAGCAACAGAAAACAGAGAAATAAATGGGCTTCTCATTTTTGGGTAAAATCCTGGGTTCTTGCAGTTTTCCCTGAAATGGATCCAGGTCATATGCTCAGTGATGTCATGAAACTGAAATCATAAATGGGGAAAGTCCAGATGTTTGTTCCCCATCAGAAAAGAAAGGGCAGTTCTCGTTACCTCATTTTCTAAATGCTCTTCCTAAAAACAAACAGGAAAGTGACATTTGACGGGAATGAATTTCTTAGGACAGCATGATTTCCCTCACTGGGTCTAGAAGCGCAAGAGTTCTGGCTACCGAGCTCCAGAATATTAGCTCCCCTGGGAGAAGGAAAGGAGCTTTTGGCTAGAACTTCTGGCTTTATGTGAGGGAAGCATAAGAATATTGTGGGCAGACTTCTGCTTCACGTCCCTGGCAAGTTTGACTCATTAGAACAAAACAAAACAAAAAACTCAGTTGCTTTGTTTCCCCAGAGGTCTTGGTGATTCTGCAACCAAAACAAAAACAAACCCAGCTGGAGGCAAGCTGCCTGGGCTTGGGGTTGGCCTCCCACCCCATTCAAGGGGAACCTTTTCATGCCAGACAGAGACATCATTCACTCACTTCCCCAAGTTAACAGAAGTGCACGCATTGATGGGGCTACTTTGGAGTAGCTGCGAACACGAATTGGAATTTATCCTGGCTTTATCATCTCCGCAGCACCGGGCCCCAAGCACGATATTAGTGGAATGTGGAGGAAAGGAAACCACTGGCTTGTGGTGCGTGCATGCGTGTGTGCACAAGTGCGCACGCAGAAAATCAGCTATTTATAGTTGCACTGGCACAGAACTTCCTGGGTCCTTCCCCAGTTTTCCTGCAGACTGAAATCTGATACCCAGTCACTTAAATCTTTGACTTCAAACAGTTGCCGAAGGGCCTTTTCTCAAACTCCTCCTCTTTGCCCCCTACCAACAGCAGGCTTTTCTTTTTTGTTCTTCTGATCCCACACACACAGGAACCCCCTCTTGGTCCCCAACTTCCCTTTTGGCTGTTCTTTTTTTTTTTTTTTCCTTCGAAGTGCAAAATTCACGTTAATTTATTCCTGCATTTGACAAATACTTACTGAGCACCTGTTATATTTCAGACAGTCTTTCAGGCTCTGGGGCTAAGTCTGCAAATAAGACACGTGAAACTCTATCTTTAAGGGCGTGGTGACAGTGTGATGAAGGGGACGGGTAAGGGTGGAGAGTGCCAGAGGTGAGATCAGTAGATCTGTCCATACCGCTGAGTGTCCCTGTGGACCAGCAGCCTGGGCATCACCAGAGAGCTTATAAAAATACACACTGTCAGGCCCCACTGATCCGAACCCACATTTTAACAGGATTCCCTGTAACAAATTGGGCCGCATCACTTACTTGCTTTTTTTTTTTTTAAGATTTTATTTATTTGACAGAGAGAAACACAGTGAGAGAGGGAACACAAGCAGGGAGAGTGAGAGAGGGAGAAGCAGGCTTTTCCCTGCCGAGCAGGGAGCCCGATGTGGGACTCGATCCCGGGTCTCCAGGATCATGACCTGAGCCGAAGGCATTCGCCCAACCAACTGAGCCACCCAGGTGCCCCACTTACTTGCTCTTTTGCTCTGCATTAGATTCCTGGGGCCACCGTAACAAATTGCCACAGACTCAGTGGCTTGAGACACCGGTCTTATATTCTGTAGGTTAAAAGTTGGCTGGACTCGGCTAGTTTCTCTGTTTCAAGGCCAAAATCAAGGTGTCAGCGGGGTTGGACTCTGGGGGAGAACCCGCTGCCAGGCTCATTCCTGTTGTTGGTAGAAAGTGGTTATGTGGTTGTAGGAGTAAAGTCCTATTTCCTTGTAGGACCATTGGCTCAGGGTCAATCTCCTGTCCTAGCAACGAAGGGGTGGGTCCATGTCACGCTTTGTATCTTTCATGCCTCTTCTTCCACTTTTAAGGGCCTGTGTGATGGCCTCAGACCCTCAGACCCCCTTTGGCCACGTAGCATAACATATAGGCTCCTGGGTAGGACGAGAAATCTTTGTGGGGGGAGGGGCGCAGAGAAGGGAAGTAATCGCCTCCATCTCTGAAAAAGAAAACAACACATAGGCTGTTCTCATTACTGTAATGACCTTAACTCTGAAAATGTATATCTTTTGGGTGCCTGGGTGGCTCAGTCATTAAGCATCTGCCTTCGGCTCAGGTCATGATGTCAGGTCCTGGGATGGAGCCTCGCATCGGGCTCCCTGCTTGATGGGAAGCCTGCTTCTCCCTCTCCCACTCCCCCTGCTTGTGTTCCCTCTCTCACTGTGTCTCTGTTAAGTAAATAAATAAAATCTTTTAAAAAAGAAAATTTATATCTTTTAGCAGTAAGAATGGAATGAACTATAACTCTGCCCAGAAATCATTATTTATCAGTTCTAGAAAAAAATATTTCAAGAACAGGAAGTTGTCACTCCTCAGTTTTTTAATCTGCTTTCTTTTTCTTCATTGCATTTGGCACTATATATATCTGTGTCTGTGTGTCTTCCTCTCTGGAAATGGGCTCCTTGAGGAGCAAGTGCTACTCTCATTCCTCTTTGTGTTTCTGGTATCCAGCATGGTGCCTGGCACACAGCAGGTGCTTAATGAATGCAGAAAGAAATACACACTCATTGTTACACACTTGAAAACTGGGGATAAGGAGAGTCAGTGATATTTGCTTGAGGGGGCTTCTCTATTAATGTCAACAAAAAGTTATAAAAATCCCTGTGTTACTCATAAGAACAGAGAGTAAAATGGGGGTTACCAGGAGCTGGGGGTTGGGAGAGTTGAGAGATGTTTAAGGTTACAGACCTGCAGCTAATAAATAAGTTCTGGAGATCTAAGGCACACCATAGTGAATATAGTCAACAATACTCTATTATAAACTACAAAGTTGCTGAGAGTAGGTCTTAGTTGCTCTCACCGAAAAAAAAAAAAAAGAATGAGAACTATGTGAAGGGGTACAGATGGCATTTCATACTAACATGGTAACCATACTACAGTAGATAAATATATCAAACCAGGGGCGCCTGGGTGGCTCAGTTGGTTAAGCGACTGCCTTCAGCTCAGGTCATGATCCTGGAGATCCGGGATCGAGTCCCACATCGGGCTCCCTGCTCGGCGGGAAGCCTGCTTCTCCCTTGCTCACTCCCCCTGCTTGTGTTCCCTCTCTAGCTGTGTTTCTCTCTGTCAAATAAATAAAATCTTAAAAAAAAAAATATATATATATATTGATATATATATCAAACCAGCACATCCTACACTATAAACTGACACAATGTCATCTGTCAGTTACACATCAATTTAAACTTGCCCAGAGTCACACAGCAAGACAGTGGCACGGCCAGGAGTAGAGCTAGGATCTAAACGCACGTAGTCTGTCGAGAAAGCCTGTGATATTCACGTCTATATGTCTTGGTGTGTTCTGCTGCCTCGGGAAATGAATAGGGATCAGCCAGAGATCTATTGCAGGTCGAAGGAGGTGATTGTCTGAAAGGATGCTCCAGGTTCTAAAAGCAGCCTGAGTTGGGGCATAAACCCACCCGTGGGAATGCAGGTTTAGGGAAGCAGGGTCCCCGCCTTTTCTGTGGGCAGCACTTGAATGGAAATCCAAGGGTCTGCATGTGCAGCCTGGGGAGGGGGCTGCCTATCATAGGATGCCTGCACCCACACTGACCCCTGCTCAGCCCTAGGCTGCTCAGAGCAGGAAGGGGGGCCCCCAGATCCCGTCAGCAAGCAGTTATTGGTTATCCTTCAAGCCAGCTTAAAAAATCACTCCCATTCCACAGACACTGCCTGATTTCTCCAAAGCCACCATATGTGGATTTACCCACATTCTTCCTGCCCCCCGTCATGCTTCCGGCACCATCTCTTAGAATAAGAGGTTGTTTCACACCTCTGCTATGAAGCTGCACTGTTTATTTGCTCAGAATTTACCCCTGGTAACCTTTCGGCACTGTCTTTTCATTTCTTACCTTTCTGAGGCCCCTTTGTCTTATTTGTGGACTGCACACATAGCTCTGTTGCCTGTGAAGACACTCTGTTAGTTTGCCTGCGGAAAGAAACCTTTCCTTTGCTTTCCTCACAGTAATGGTCCTTGTGGGGGCTCATTGAAGTCTCCCAGATCTTCAGAGAGGTGAGGGGGCAGGAACTGGCACCTTCCAGGTGATGCCAGCACATTGTGGTCTGGCAGAGGTTAGGATGACGGAGTTGGGGTTTGGCGTTTTTATCGCTGTTTTTGGGGAGGGGTGGATGCACCTGACTCGGGGGGACTTGTCCTGGGCCTGATGGCTTATAGCACCCTTCCTGAAGGTGTATGTCACCATGTTAGTAAGATTCTGCAGGCACTTACAACCATGAGCTTAGAGCCTATCACTTTATAAAGAACCATTTACTTTTTCCATGAAGATATTTACCCCTCAGAATGCTCATCCACCCCTTTTCCACTCAGTGGAGGTGCATCCTGGAACCTCCCTCGAGCTGTCATTAGGCATTAGGCCTGCAACTAATTACCCGAAGGAATGATGAAGACCTGCAAATGGAGAAATTTCTCTGCCCTTCTTTCCACATGATTTATATAAAAACGTAAAATACAGTCAGTCTCTGGGATCTCTCTCTCTCTCTCTCTCTCTCTCTCTCTCTCTCTCTCTCTCTCTCTCTCTCTCCTCTCTAAATTTCCTCATCCCCAGAATGGCTCATTTAACCAAGCCATTTCCACATGTGTCCCTCAACATTCTTCAGATCCCCTAGGGACTCTGTAAAAATAGCCTTTGTTATTGGATACCTTAGAAAGTTAAATAGCACTTGCTGATCTCTCTCCTTTCTCTGAGATCTTGGACCCACCCGCAGTCGCAGGGGGCATGCACACACTCCGGGATGGAGAGATACTGGGAATTGTGGCTCATATGTGCATTTGGCTGTTGTCAGCCGCACCTCACCTGTAGAGCTTCCTCTCCCTGTAACTTTGGCGGGGGAGGGCGATGGCAAAAATGGCAGCGCTTCCCAAGCGGTCCATACTTCCAGAGCTTGTCAACCATCGACGCAGAACGCCAGCGGCGCCCTCCCATGGCCACAGTCAGTCCGCCCTTGAATAGTCATGTTTGCACAGAGCAGATGGCCCAAGCCTCAAGCGAATGTTTGATTTTGCAAGTCATCTTGCAGATTAAACTACAGGGACATTTGAGTCAGAAAGGAATGAGAGGAGTAACACTTGAGGACAGCTGAAATAACAGAAGTGCGGGGTGCCTGGTTTCGGCTCAGGTCCTGATCTCAGGGTCATGAGCTCGAGCCACGTCGGGCTCCGCAGTCAGCATGAAGTAGGCTTGAGATTCTCTCCCTCCCTCTCCCTCTGCCTCTCCCACTCGTGTGCTCTCCCTTTCTTTCTCTCAAATAAATAACCTTTAAAATAACAAAAACAGTTCTGGCCCCATTTCCCTTGCTCACTGCCGCCATGTTCCTAAAGCAATGTAGATACTCTGGGAAGTTGGTTTTATAGAGGCTTTCTTTAATATTCCCCATAGATCAGTTTCAGCCCATTAGGCTCAACACTGTGTTGAGGATTATCAGTCTCTAAAGGGCACTTGGAGAAAATTACAGTAAGAATGCCAAAAGAAATTTTGTACTGCACCGAGCTGGTCTGCCCACAGTCATAACCGAGCCTTTTTACTTCGGGGTTGATTTGTCTGCTTTTTGGATTTATTCAGTTTCTTTCAAGATGTTACCTCCCAGTATATTTGAAACTTTGGTGATACAGGATGTTTGACTTTGAGCTCAAAATCTCTAAAAGGTATTGGTTAGAAAAGAAGTTTCTGCCCCGCCCCCAACACACACACCCCATCTCAATCCCTTTTCTGCAACTAAGCATCTGTTTTCATGTTTGTTCCTAGGATGGTCCAGATTCTGCCAGAGGAAACCGGACAAAGCAGGAGAGTGCGTGGCTCTTCAGGCTGTGGTACAGTTTTGACCACAAGTATCCTTATCGGTGGCTTTCCTGTGTTTGTAAAGCATCAATGATGAAATTCTCTTGTCATCAGTGAATGAATTCTGATGAGTAAAGAAGACGTGTGCTTGGTACAGGTTTAGCCAGTCGTCTCTTCGGCCACAGGCAACGATCACTCGACCACAGGTAGTCCTGGCGAGCATCGCTCTGGCCAAGAGGAATGTTTGTATGTCATTAGGGTAGCTAACCCACAGGCCTGTAGACTCACAGGGCTTTTCAGAATGTTACATCCAAGGGAAATAAGCCTGTGTAGGTGAATTAGTTAAAACTGTACAACAACCTATGGTCAGGAAGGGTAGTAGAACTTGGGCAGTTATTCTTTGTGGGGAAGAGAATTCCTGTTGGCCGGACGGAGGCTGGATGAGTCTGATCCATGCCTCAGCTGGGCCACTTGCAGGACAGACTGTTCTGGTAGATTCACCTCTTCTCTGATGGAAATTAAAAATCCAGAAGTTAAACTTCCATAATTTACAGTGACATAGTGATCAAATGGATAGGTAGTGCAAAGTTTGGAAACTTTGAAAACATTAAAAATTTTATTGAAGCCTAAAATCCGTATAGAAAAGCACACAAATCTTGGGTGCTCGATGAATTATCACAAAATAAAGCACACTCCCTGAACACCAAGAAGGTCAAAACCCAACGTCTTCAGTTCCCTGCATGCCATAACCCAGTCAGCACCCCTTATTTCTAGATGTAACCACGCTTCTGACCTCTAGTAACACTTAGTAGTTTTACCTGTTCTGTGAACTTTGTCTGAACGGGACTACAGAATATATATAAGTGTCTGGTTTATTTGGCTTGCCGTCATTTGTGTGACTCATCCGTGTTGTCACATGTAGCTCCAGTACGTCTGTTTTTATTGCTATTTGTTTCTCGTTGTATGAATATACCATCATTTACTTATCATTGATTGTTGATGAACATGTAGATTGTTTCTAATTTGGAGCTAGTATGAAAAATACTGCTATGAATTTTTGTGCATGTCTTTTGGTGCATCTGTACAAACATTTTTGCTGGGAGTATACCCAGGACTGAAATTGCTGGATCATAGGACATGTGTAGGATCAACTTTAGAAGATAGTGCCAAACAGTTTTGCAAAAACAGTGATACCACTTTACACACTCACTTCCAGTGTACGAGAGTTCTAGTTGCTCTGTATCCTCACTGACTATTGGTGTTGTCCGTCTTGTGAATTTTAGTTATTTTCTGTTGGGTTTGTGGTGGTATTGTACTGTGGTTTTAATTTACATTTCTCGGATGACTAATAAGGTTGAGCATCTTTCCATATATCTATTGGTCATTGGTGTGTTCCTTTATGAAGTACCTGTTCAAGTCTCTTGCTCATTTTTCTATTGGGTTGTCTGCCTTTCTCTTACTATTTTGTAAGCGCTCATTAGGTATTCTGGGTATGAGTATTTTGCTAATTATATATGATCAAAATATCATCTCTCCTTGTGACTTGCCTTTTCACTTTTAAATGGAATCTTTTGGTAAATGAAAGGTCTTAATCCAATTCACTGATCTTTTCTGGTTTGTAGTTTTTGTGTCCTCTTATAAAAATCTTTGTCTGCCCCAAAGTCATGAAGCCAGTTTCCTTTTATCTTCTAGAAACTTTATTATTTATCTTCTATGCATCTGTTCTGTTGTTGTTGTTGTTGTTGTTTTTACTTAGTGATGGACATGGGCAATGAAAAAGTGTAGAGATCATTGAGATGCTCTGGAAGAGGCTTTGTCCTTCAGAGTGGATTAGCTTACATCTGGTGGGTGGATAGGGGCATTAGCAATTCCAGATCACCATAACCCAATCAAGAGTAAAAGTGACTTGAAGCTGGGAGTCAGCTCCTGTTTTGTTGGTCTTTTTTTTAGGGTTCTTTTTTTTTTTTAAGATTTTATTTATTTGACAGAGAGAAACACAGCGAGAGAGGGAACACAAGCAGGGGGAGTGAGAGAGGGAGAAGCAGGCCTCCTGCCGAGCAGGGAGCCCGATGCAGGGCTCCATCCCGGGTCTCTGGGATCATGACCTGAGCCGAAGGCAGTCGCTCAACCAACTGAGCCACCCAGGTGCCCCTTTTTTTAGGGTTCTAACATAGAGCCTAAGGTGTTTATATAGCCTTCCTCAGAAGGACGAGACTCCAGTTTTCATCACATTCCCTCTGTCTCTGTGAGTCTGCTAGGTGCTCTGATCAACTTCTCAGGTACCTTTTTGGGGAACTGTGGCTCACCAAGAACGAGGCTCACCTCTTGGGTTTCCTCCTCCAGAGTCTGGTTGTTCTCAGTGGAAATGATGGTTCCAATTACCTTATTTGCTATTAACTGAAATAGAACCCCCAGGGATTTTTAAAAGCCATACATACTTTGTCTACATTATAATTCAAATGCATGTTACTCCCTGGGCTTGAAAGGATGTGGAGAAAACCGGAAAGAGTTCACAGAAGAGTGACAAAATGCTAGTGATAAGAAATCGATTCCTATGGGCATTCGTACTCCACTTTCAATAATGGCTAGATTGCTTAGACACAAGATCAATAAGGAAACATTGGACTTGAACTAAATTTTAGACCAAATGGACCTAAAAGACCTATAGAACATTTTATCTGACAGCAGCAGAATACACACCTTCTCAAGTACACATGGAACATTCTCCAGGAAAGATCGTAAGTTAGGTGACAAAACAAGTCTTAGCAAATTTAAGAAGATTGAAGTTATATCAAGGATCTTTTCTGATCACAGTGGTATGAAGCTAGGGAGACTGGAAAGTTCACAAATGTGTGGATATTAAACATCACACTCCTGAACAATCAGTGGATCAATGAAGAAGTCAGAAGAGAAATCAGAAAAAATCTTGAGACAAATAAAAATGGAAAAACAGTATACCAAAACTTATGGCATGCAGTGAAAGCAGTTTGCAGAGTGAGGCTTATGGTGATTAATGCCTCCATTAAGAAGAGAGAAAGATCTCAACCTAACTTTATACCCCCAAGGAACTAGAAAAAGAAGAACAAACTAAGCAAAAAGTTAGCAGAAGGAGCGCCTGTGTGGGTCAGTGGGTTAAAGCCTCTGCCTTCGGCTCAGGTCATGATCTCAGGGTCCTGGGATGGAGGCCCACACCGGGCTCTCTGCTCAGCAGGGAGCCTACTTCCTCCTCTCTCTGCCTGCCTCTCTGCCTACTTGTGATCTCTCTCTCTGTCAAATAAATAAATAAAATATTTTTTAAAAAAGTTAGCAGAAGGAAGGAAATAACATTCATCAGAGCAGAAATAAATAAAATAGAGACTAGAAAAACAATAGAAAAGATCAATGAAACTGAGAGTTGTTTTATTGAAAAGATAAACAGAATTGACAAACCTTTAGTTAGAGTAAGTAAAAAAGGACTCAAATGAGTAAACTCAGAAATGGAAGAGGAGATATTACAAATGATACTGCATAAAGGGGTCATAAAGTCTGCTATGAACAATTATACACTAAAAATTGGATAACTTAGAAAAAAATGGATACATGTCTAGAAATATGCTTACTTACCAAGATTAAATGAAGAAGAAATAGCAAATTTGAATAGACCAGTAACAAGCAACAGATCGAATCATTAATCAAAAAACTCCCAAGAAAGAAAAACCCAGGACTGAATGGCTTCACTGGTGACTTCCACCAAACATTTAAAGAATTAATACCTTCTCAAACTCTTCCAAAAAACTGAAGAGGCAAGAATGCTCCCAGACACATTTTATGAGGCAGCATCGCCCCAATATCAAAGTCCGAGAACAGTACAAGAAAAGAAATTTACAGGCCAGTATCTCTGATGAGCATAGATGTAAAAAATCTCAACAAAATACTAACAAACAGACTTCAGGGGCATATTAAAAGGATCATACACCATGATCAGGTGGGATTGATCTCTCGAGTGCAAGGCCGGTCCAACATAAGCAAATCAATAAATGTGATATCCACCACATTAACAAAGTAAGAATTATGTGATCATCTCAACAGACGCAGAGAAAGCATTTTTTTTAGAGATGGGGCATAGGGACAGAGGGAGAGAGGGAAGCTTAAGCAGGCTCTGTGCTGGGATGCAGGACTCGATCTCACAACTCTGAGATCGTGACCTAAACCAATATCAAAAGTCAGATGCTTAACTGACTGAGCCACCCAGGGACATCCCCAGAAAAACCATTTGACAAAATCCAACATCCTTTCATGATTTAAAACAAAACAAAACCTCTCAACAAATTAAGTATAGATGGAATGTATGTCAACATAATAAAGGCCCTGTATGACAAGCCCAGAGCCAACATTATACTCAGTGACAAAAAGCTGAAAGCTTTTCCTCTAAGATCTGGAAGGATGCCCACTCTTGCCGCTTCTATTCAATACAGTATTGGAAGGGCCTAGCCAGAGCAGTTAGGCAAGAAGAAGAAAGTTGATTCTCCAAATTAGAAGGGAAGAATTAAAATGGTTCTGTAGAGTAAATTAAAATTAAAATTGTCTCTGCAGATGACATGATCTTTTTAAAAAAGATTTATTTATTAGAGAGAGTGAGCACAGGGTGGGGGGAGAGGGGCAGAGGGAGAGGAGAGATAATCTCAAGTGGACTGAATATGGAGCCTGACATGGGTCTCGATCTCGGGACTCATGAAATTATGACCTGAGCTGAAACCAAGAGTCAGATGCTTAACCAGCTGAGCCATCCAGGTGCCCCCTAAAGATGACATGATCTTATGTGTAGAAATCCCTCAAGACTCTACCAAAAACTCTTTTACAACTAATAAATTCAGTAAAGTCAGAGGATATAAAGTTAATATATAAAAACCAGTTGCATTTCTATACATTAACAATGAACTATCCCCCCCCCCCCAAATATTAAGAAAACAGTCCCAGGTTGCCTGGGTGGCTCAGTGGGTTAAGTATCTTCCTTCAGCTCCAGTTATGATCCCAGGGTCCTGGGATTGAAACCCATGTCAGGCTCCCTGCTCAGCAGGGTGTCTGCTTCTCCCTCTCCCTCTGCCTCCTCCCCCCTGCCCATGCTCGCTCTCTCTAATAAATTAATAAGACCTTAAAAAAAGAAAACAATCCTATATGATACCATCAAAAACAATAAAATACTTAGGAATAAATATAACCAACTAGGTGAAGGTCTATACCTTGTGAGTGATGTGGGACGGGTTCCAATGTCATCTTTTTGCATATGGATATCCAGATTTCCAGGTGCTGTTTATTAAAGATACTGTCCTGGGTGCCTGGGTGGCTCAGTGAGTTAAGCCTCTGCCTTTGGCTCAGGTCATGATCTCAGGGTCCTGGGATCGATGCCCGCATCGGGCTTTCTGCTAGGCAGGGAGCCTGCTTCCTCCTCTCTCTCTGCCTGCCTCTCTGCCTACTTGTGATCTATACAGTGAAAACTAAAAAACACTGATGAAAGAAGTTGAAGAAGACACAAATAAATCGAAAGATATCTGTGCTTATAGATTGGAAGAATTAATATTCTAAAATTCCCATGTTACCCAAAGAAATCCACAGATTCAGTACATCTCTATCAAAATTCTAACACTTTTTAATGATTGTATTTATTTATTTGACACACAGAAAGCAGAGGGAGCAGCAGGCAGAGGAAGAAGGAGAAGCAGATTCCCTGATGAACAGGGAGCCCGATGTGGGGCTCAAACCCAGGACCCTGGGATCATGACCTGAGCCAAAGGCAGATGCTTAACAACTGAGCCACCCAGGCGTACCTAATGGTGTTTTTCTAAACAAAATAAAAACAAAATCATAAAATTCATATGGAACCACAAAATACCCTGAATAGCTAAAGCATCATGAGCAAAAAGAACAGAGCTGGAGGATCATACTTCCTGATTTCAAAATTATATTACAAAGGCATAGTAATCCAAGTATGGTATTAGCATTAAAACAGATACACAGACCAATGGAACAGAATACAGAGCCCCAAAATATACCCTCACATATTCAATCAAGTAATCTTCAGCCAAGGTGCTGAGAATACATAATAGGGAAAGGACAGTGTCTGTTTTTCTTTTAAGATTTTATTCATTTATTTGACAGAGAGATCACAAGTAGGCAAAGAGGCAGGCAGAGAGAGAGGAGGAAGCAGGTTCCCTGCTGAGCAGAGAGCCCGATGCGGGCCTCGATCCCAGGACCCTGAGATCATGACCTGAGCCGAAAGCGGAGGCTTTAACCCTCTGAGCCACCCAGGCGCCCAGGACAGTATGTTTAACAAACAACGCCCGGAAATCTGGATATCCAATGCAAAAAAATGAAATTGGAACCCATCCCACACCACTCACAAAAATCAACTCAAAATAGATTAAAGACTTAAATGCAAGACCTGAAATTGTAGAACGCCTAGAAGAAAACATAGGGGAAAACCCTTGGCATTGGCCAAAGAGAGGCTTGAGCCAGTTTATCCATATGGTTTATTAAAGAATGTTGTTTATAACAGCTGCAGCAGGCATTCCCTGTGTTCGCGGCTCAACTGGTACTGTTCTTTTCAAGCCATAGCTCTCTAAAGAAGTAGAGATCCTGCCTGAGGAGGGCTTGATAGAGAAACAGATCTTGAGGCCACCAAAGATTTTTCTCCCTAGAGTAACCTCCCCCTGCCCCAACACCCACCTTTGGCATGGTCAGATTCCCCACCTGCTTGATGAGCTGAGAAACAGAGTAAAGATATGGGGGGCATACCAAAGTAATTAATTCCTATATATGTACATGTATGTCCTATATTTGTGTGTGTGTGTGTGTGTGTGTGTGTGTGTGTGTGTTTAAGTAAACTCTACACCCAACATGGGCTCTAACTCATGACCTGGAGTTGCATGTTCTACTAACTGAGCCAGCCAGATGCCCTGCCAAATACTTATTTTTTAATTTTTCCGATAAAAACCTTAGAGTTGAAAGGCTCTTCCAGTCATGATGTAAGAACAAGCTATTAAAAAAAGGAGCAAGCAAACAAGAAGAAACTCTTGGAAATTAAAAATGAGGTTTCTGAAATGAACCCCAAAATGTAATGGAGAGTTTAATTACATGGTGGAGACCAAACTGTCGATCTGAGAGATGAGGCTGAGGGGGAAAAAAAAAACCTGTAAAAATTTGAGCACAACATCAGAGATGTGTGAGAGAAGAATTTCAAGATGAAGAGCCCAGCGCCAGATGGTTCAGAGTCCTTTAACAGAATATAAAAGAAGATAGAGACTGTGGAGGAAGAGAAGAACCAAAGAAATAATGGAAGAAAATAAAAATCCCTTGGCTAAGGGAAGGTTCTTATCTCCAGAGTTGGGGGGGGGGTGCCTGGTGTGAGTAGCATGAATGGATACATTGGAATATTCTATAACTAAAGAGGAGAAGTAGGACTCATTGAGGCTTCCAAAGAGAAAGATGGGGCAGCCTTTAAAGAGAAAGAATCAGGGGCGCCTGGGTGGCTCAGTTGATTGGGCGACTACCTTCGTCTCATGTCATGATCCTGGAGATCTGGGATCGAGCCCCGCATCGGGCTCCCTGCTTGACGGAAGGCCTGCTTCTCCCTCTCTCACTCCCCCTGCTTGTGTTCCCTCTCTAGCTGTGTTTCTCTCTGTCAAATAAATAAATAAAATCTTAAAAAAAATAAAGAGAAAGAATAAGATGTGGCATTAACAAAATTGAATGTTAGAATACCAGCTAGCATTGTCAGAGTTCTAGGATGAAAAGAAAAAGCCGGAGCCTAGAATTCTACACCCAGACTGGGTGGGGAGAAAAAGGAGGTGGCTTTCAGACATGGGAGAGTTGAGAAAGTTTAGCACTGTGCAGACTCTCTAAGAAGGGGAAGAAAACCAGCAACAGTGTAAAGATCAAATAAAACTAAAATCAGATCCAACTAATGGGACAACATTGAAGACATAGTGATTTAACCCAGAAATGATGAACAAGATCAAAAGGAAATTAAAAGAAAATCTTGTATTTCGCAAGACACTCAAGTGTTCTCTTCTCACTAACAAAGTTTAAATGACACTCTATTACATTTCCTTTACTAATGTTATATCCACCGGGCACCTGGGTGGCTCAGTTGTTTAAGTGTCTGATTCTTTTTTTTTAGGTAAGCTCCACACCCAGCACAGGGCCTGAACTCAGAACCCTGAGATCAAGACCTGAGCTGAGATCAAGAGTTGGACACTTAACTGACTGAGCCACTCAGGCAGCCCTAGCGTCTGACTCTTGATCTCAGCTCAGGTCTTGATCTCAGGGTTGTGAGTTCAAGCCCTGCATCGGGCTCCACGCTAGGTATGGAGTCTGCTTAAAAATATATATTGTTCTAACCACTCTGGTTATAATGAATAATATTCATATAATAATATCATTACAAATGCTATGTACTGGCTTTTAACATTTAGACTCACTCCATAGACAAAGTATAGAAGATTTACTTATCAATTATAAAATAGAATGTTCTATGTCTGCAGTATAAAATTAATTGTAATCAAAATTAGGAAAAACTTGAAAAGAAGAGGCAGGAGTATAAATGAATTAAACATACCATCCTTCAAAGAAGAGAGTTACAAGCCTCTGACTAAATTTTATAAATCAAGAAATAGGAGAAAAAAACCCATTCTAGCAGTGTCTACATGCACGCACGTGCACACACACAGTGAAACACTACTCAGCCATAAAAAAGAATGAAATCTTGCCGTTTGTGACAACATGGATGGATCTTGAAAGTATTGTGCTAGGTGAAATAAATCAGAGAAAAACAAAGGCTACATCGATTTCACTTAAATGTGGAGTCTAAGAAACAAAACAAACAAAATCCGGATTCAGAGATACAGAAAACAGTTTGGTGGCTCAGTTGGTTAAGTGTCTGCCTTCGACTCAGGTCATGAGCCCCAGGTCCTGGGATTGAGCCCCGCATTGGGCTCTCTGCTCACTGGGGGGTCTGCTTCTCTCTCTGCACCCTGCCTTATGCTCTCTCTCTCAAATAAATATAATCTTAAAAAAAATACAAGCTTCCACTTATAAAATAAATAAGTCATGCTTGATGCAAAGTACCTCATGGGGAAATAGAGTCAATAATATTGTATTCATTTTGTATGGTGACAGATGATAACTACATTTATCATTTTGCACAAGATACAAAGGCCAAATCACTACGTTGTATACCTGAAATGAAAATAATATTGAATGTCAGTTGTACCTTTTCTTTTTTTTTTTTTTTTAAAGGAAAAGGTCTTTTGTGTTGTCGTAATGGTAATTACCAGAACAACTGGATGGAACAGAGACTTGATACTTCATTTTTGCCCTTCAAAGAATTTGCGTATTTTAAAATCTATATGTAAATAGCTTTTCTTTTAAAGAAGTTGTTAGAGGCCCTTTTGTATCTGGGGACGTGAGAACTTGGCTTTGAACTAGCAGGGGCAGGACACTGAAAGGTAGCATCCGGCTCCCATGCGCCTCTGTATTACTCCTTCCACAAATCCAGCCCTGCCGTCAGCTTCGCAGCTGGACTCAAAGTAGCTGATGGGCCAGCAGGGGCCATTTCCAGAAATGTGCTTGGAGGACAGCGGTCAGAGGGGCTTGTTCAGTTTCATAAAGAGCTTCAGCAGAGCCTGCACCGCGTCCTTTGTGGAGCAGTTCCTTCCGAGAAAGATACCCTAGGGTCTCCTCCCAGAGAAGCCTTTTCCCCTGTGCTGCAGTAAATATTGATGGTGCTCAAGGAGCAGTCCTCCTCTGGGGTACAAATGACAAGGATACCCCTCGCCTTCCTTTAAATTCTCTTGGCCGTTCCCGCCGTGGAAGTGACCATGTAAGCCTCCACCTTCTGCATATTGCTGGGGCTATGGGGACCAGAGATGGCCCAGGCGCTGTCCTGTGATGACAAGTGTCTTATGGGGCTTCCCACACAGGCTCGTGCATTTGACAGCACAGATATCTGCAGACCGACCAGCCCTGAGCTCTCAGGGGACATGTGGCAATGTCTAGAGACATTTTTGTTCTCACGCCTGGGAGAAGGGGCCTGGTGGGTAGAGGCCAGGAATGGGACAGTCCCCTAGCGTGCAGGTGGAAAAGCCCATATGCTGTCCCTGTGTCCAAGGAGTGAGCTGGTTGTGTATCAAAGCTGAAAACAAAATTCTCATTCAACATCACAAGGAAGGGAGAAAGGTGCCCGAATTCATCGCAAATATTCTTATTCCCTGAGAAGCGGAAACTGCCAACCCAAGAGTTACCAGTGAACGCTTCAGGCTGACAGAGGATGGTTTAATCTTTGACTCAGACTATTGTAGACCCCAAGGATTGTAGCTTACTGGTAAAATGGGCGGGGGGTGGGTGGGTAGAGGCCTTTCACGGGTAGAAGGCCGGATGATTTACTCTGAAGGATTTCTTAATACATTGCGGTGGGTGTGGGTTCTCTTTGCAGACATTTTTTCCTTAATTCTCTTTTCAAAGTTACCTGAAGCCCATCCTCACCCACAGCGGCCCCCCGCTGACCAGCACGCTCCCAGCCTGGTGTGGTCTGCTCGCCCGCTGTCTGACCAGCCCTCAGGTGTATGACGTAAGTTCAGCACGTGGCCCGTGTTTGCCTGCTCGCTGCCCCCCGGGGAGGGTCTTCCCCAGGAAGAGGAAACCTGTTGCCCACAAGCCTCCAAATCCACAGGTTTTGCTTCTCTAAATAAGATGATTAGAAATGACCGACATACGTATGTTGATCTATTTTACACAATAACGGAGACCTTTCACCTGGGCTGTGGGGCCCCATCACGTCCACAGCCGTGGTGTCGTAGAACGAGCACTCGGTCTGGAATCAGAACAACTAGATTCCAAGCCAAGCCCTGAGGCCATTTAGGTGCTCTGTGCATTGGTTTTCCTATCTGTAAAGTGGGCCCAGTAGTCCAGGTTGGCTGTGAGATCAAAGACTAAGGTACAGAGAAACACTGTGAACCACAAACTGTTTAGCAGATGTGAGGATTCTTTTTGTGAATGCTTTATTTACATCAATGTGGTTAGGTCCTTTCCATTTTCAGATTCAGACTTAGCACAGTATGGAAAGAATATCCACACTGGTGGACATCTGAGCTTTGGGGCTGGCTTGTGAGCTCCTCGTGTGGGTTGCTGGGCAGAGGGCCGGGGACAGCAAGCAGCTACCCACGGAGGACTGGAGGAGAGGGGAGAGGCCCTTCTTCCTCTCTGCTCTGCCATCCTAATCATCCGGTCACGAACACAACCATTCTACGCTAGGAGAGAAGGACTCCTTCAATTTGCACAGAGCTTTACAGCTCACAAAGGTGAAGTTTATTCTCTTGGCCATACTATAAATAAGCTGCTACTACAGGTTACAGAGGAAGAAAGTGCGAGTGTCCCAGGATTAGTAACTGGCAGAGCTGAGACCCTAATGCGGGTTTCAGAGAATTTGTAAGTAACCTGCAATTGACTTGATTAGTGGTCAGAAAACAGAATGCAAAGCCCAGATCTGAGAGAGGAGAGCCCTGACCAGGTCAGTTCTAATGGGGCAGGGCAGCAGGCTTGGGAATGATTGTTGGTATTCAGGTGCTACAGAAGGGCAGGAGGCATAGCTGAGTGTGGGGGGGGCGGTTACTGGGGTCTGGCCTGCTAAGGAGCCAGAGGGACCTGGGACCAAGTGGCCCTACCTCATCAGAGATGGGGCCACTTGGTTAAGAAGCAAGACTCCATCCATACTGCCCCTGGTGTTTTGGGATGGGGTCCTGACTGGGGTCTCAGTCTGCTGCGGACACAGTGAGGCTTGCTATTGTTGAGAGATTGGGAGTGTAGAGTCCTTGAAAAATCAATTGAGGAAGCCCAAGGTGAGAGAATGGAAGGGCCCCCTGTGGGATTTGGAGCCCAGTGAGGGGCGCTGTCGCATGGCTATTTGACTCACTGTGGTCCTCACCCATCACCTAGAGAGCCTTGGCACTTTTGGTTTAGTTGGACAATGTTGAAGATGGTCCTCACTCACTATTTGCACCAACTCTAAAGCACTCAGGTTGGATATCCACCTGGAAAACAGGGTTCTTCCATTCAGGAGAGTGACCTCTGGTTGTTTAAATCCCTGTCTACTGGGTTTTATGATGTCCTTGTTTGGGTACTATTTGTCCAGGCTTGTGAGTTTCGTAATGGAGTGGGTCAACATCCAATCTTGCTTTCTCCTCTGGGAGAATCTGAGCCCTGCTTCCCACTGCCAGAGATCAGGGTGGGGCCCCACCGGGGCTGGTGAGTGTGTGTGGGGGGGTGGGGGCTGGGCAGCTTGCGGTAGGGGGCGTGGCTATATTTGCAGTATTTCCCTCCATAGGGTTGCTTCACATTCTTCTCTGTCCTCAAAAGAGTAAGATTCGTGCTAGGAAAAGCTTCCCCTGAAAATGGGGAGCCAAGAGCCCCAGCTGCGGTATTTTGACAGAGATGAATGAAAACACTGCTTAGCACTCCCAGGCATGGGAGAAACGGAACGTGCTAAAACACGAAGCGTGAGCTCATTTGTTGTTAGGAAAACTATCCCAGGACAGATGGAGCTTCAGGGCTTTCTAAACCTTGATGGCAAGGAGGAATTTGGGGAGTTTGGAGTGAGTTTTGGGATTACACCCTTCCTGAGTAGAGGATTGTTACTCGGTTGCACATTTGCCTCATTCCCTGAGGATTTGAGGTTGTGAGCAAGGAGCGTTGGTTTAAGTGGAGTCACGCTGTGGAGCGTGGAGAAGTCGACATCACTGGGGAGCAGTGCAGAAAGTAGGCTTGTGCTTGTCACCAGTGAGCGCACACAGACATTGGGGGGCAGAAGGAGGAGGCCGGCAGGCGCTCCTCCAGCCCCTGCTGTGGCTTCAGCGGAAGAGGAGGTGCTCACCGTGCTTTGCTGTCTTCTCGCCAAGAGCTCGGCTGCAGGCCTGGGGGGGAGGATCTGCCCGTGGCCTTGGGCAGCGTGACTGGTGGAGGGGGCGGACAGGAGGCTGTTGGGGAGGCGGGTTCCGTGTCCTGCACTGAAGACACCCTGCCGCGGAGCTGTTGCAGGACTCCAGGTGCCTTTTGCTGGTGGAACCCATTAGAGGGTGAAGGATGGTGTCTGACCCCGCGCTGCTTCCCGAGCGCGCCTTCAGTTGCTGGTGGTCCGCTTCCAGTCGGTCACATCCTCTGGGAGGGGGGCGCTGAAACCCCACCCCTGCTTCCTACCAGCTGGACCACCTGGAGCAAATGCCATAGGTTCTCTTCTCCAGTGACAGAAGTGTCCCAGTCCCTCCCAGGCAGGGAGGAGTAAGGGTCAGAGGAGAGCTCAAGAGACCTCCCTGGTAGGCCGAAATACACGCTCAAGAAAATGCACCTTCCCTCTCCAGGGTCCCCTGTATCCGTCAGAGGGCTTCCCATTGGGGGGTTCTTCTGTGGGGACAGGAAGGAAATCCTAACTGCGCTCTATCCCCACCCCTCAGTTGCTGACCATGACAAAGAGTAGTTCAGATGCAAACCAGGTGGGTTTAGGGTGGTTTGTATGGAGTGGGAGGCCCCCTCAGAAGACCTGCCCAGCGTAGAGGGGGACCCAAAACCTCTTTACACATTTTCCTGGTGACCTTCCCCCTCCTTTTCTTGTGGATCAGGAATGTGCAAGGCCTAGGCCGGCCTCCATTTCTTCCCTTTTGGCACCAAGCCTGAGCTGTCAGGCCTTTAAGAATCAGAACTGCTTCCAGGGCTTTGAAGGCCTGGTTCAACAAGGGTGTCTTACCTCGAAGAGCACTGGACAGCTGGCATCCAGTATCCACGCTAGAGGCTCGAGGCAGGCGAGGTTCACGAGCCCCAGTTTTCAGATGAGCAGCTGAGGTTGGGGTTGACTCCAACCTGAGAAGAGATCAGTCTCCCATTTGCTGTTACTGTTTGTTGCGCATTTCAGAACCAAGAGCCCCTGAGGGAGGAAGACTCAGATTTCATCCTGACGGAGGGCGACCTCACCTTGACCTACGGGGACAGCACAGTGACTGCGAACGGCTCCTCCTCAGGCTCCCACAGGGCCTCCACGAGCCTCGAGGGCAGTCGGAGAACCAAGAGCAGCTCAGACGAGGTACTGGACCGAGCCCTGGGAACAGGAGACCAGCCGCTGTCAAGCCGGGGCACGCGCCTAGTGTTCCCCCTGGAGGATAACGCGTGACCCCCTCCTCCAGCTTGCAGCGATGGGGCAGCCCACCAGTGTGGTGAGGACGGCTGCAAGCCTGGGCTCATCTGAGCCGGGGCACTGACTCAGTGGAACTAATGCTTCTGTTTTATTGAGGTTTGAAGCTCTCTTAACATTTCAAATTTAACCCAAGATGCAGATGGTGGGGCTTAAGTGTCTCTAAATCAAGACAAATGCAGACCCATTCCCACTTTCTCACACAGTAGTGTGCTGTTCAGAATCAAACAAATAGCATGCTTTAACGGTCTAACTCATTCACCTGCAGAATCCGAGCCAGGTGTGATAGGTGTGGGGAGGCCTACCAGGAGAGGCTTCAGGTCTGTACCCAGCAGCACAAGCCGAGCTGGCTGCAGGAATAGCAAGGTGGGGGGAGAGCAGGCTGGAAGAACGATCCAGAAGGAAGGCAGCAGAGATTGGACCTCCAAAGGTGATGGGAAGCCAGTGCTCAATGGGACGGAACTCAGGAGGAAGCAGTCTAAGCGGAGGCCCTAGCGCTGAGGGCTGCAGGGACTGCGAACTCCTGTCAGGCTTCTGGACTTTTTGTGCTACCTGGGTTTCCTGTAGACTGAAGATCGGAACTCTATCCGTGAACATTTCAACATGGGGAAAGAATTAGAATTCCTTCTCTGGAAATCTCTAGAAAGAAGTAGCTACTGAAATGTTGAAAACCAAAGGCAAAATCATGTTGTACTGCTGGTTTTTTAAATTAATCTGAGGACAGGAGGAACAGCTTAGAGACTGATGATGAAACTCAGTCACTTCTTTGGGGCTACCACTGAGAAACCTACTGTGGGGTTTAGGAATAACACCAAAATTTGTGGGATAATTCTATCTGGGGATGAGAGAGAAGCAAGGAGCCTAGGAGGCAATAGACTAGTCCTCAGAGTGGGGAGAAAAACACATTGCAAGAAAAATTGACCACAAAAGACAAGATACTGTTCTAAAGACCAAGTAGAAGTCCAAACTTTGAGCTACTAAATGCATGACATTTCAATGGCCAGGTGAGGAATGAGAGGCAAGTCAGTGGAAAAATGAGCATCGTTCAGTCCAGTGGACATTAGTCTCCTTTAAGACTGAGAATCAGATGTCTTAACACTGAGTGCCATGTAGAGGAGGGTCATTTTCTTGGTGTCTGGGGAGGCTCATACCAGCTTAATGCATGAACATGGTTTGAAATGTAAGTTTCTAGTTTGGGTTCTTTGTGGGTGAGCTATTCCATGTGTCCACACCTGTGATAACTAAAATACCGAGAGAGCTCTTGGAAACCAAGTTTGAGATTCTCTCTGTATCTCTATGCTTCAGTGCTGGTATATTTGAAAACCCAATCTCTTTAAAAAATGCTTTCACAAAATGTAGGCCTTTTTCTTATTGTGGCAGACAAAATGGTGGCCCAGTTGAGTACACCCATAATGAAACCAGCCATTTAATCATCTCAACTCACATTTTTAATGGTTAATATTTAGAAAAGACATTATGCTTTGCTTTTTGTTATTGATTTGTGCAAAACAGGCAAAAATTACTAAGTTGAGCCATATGAAATTGCCAATATCGACCCATTTTTCAAAATGGAAACAGCAGTTTCATATGCTGGATATAATATAATTAAATGATTTTTATTCCCCTCTCTCTTTCCTATGTACCCTAAAGTCCATTTTGATTTTCTCATGGGCGTCCATGGGCTTTGTGAGCTTGAAAAACGAGCTAAACCCCCTATCTAACCCCATAAGGCTCCCAATTACTGGGCTAGTGAAGGACTTAAACAAACCTCTGAGTCCGAGCCAGAGAAATGGGTTTTGTAGGGAGCCCCTGGACGGGAGGTCATCTGGGTCACAGGGTCAGAGTGCAGGTTTTATTCAGTAGAGTTATCTCAGTAACGACCAGTCATGCCTATAAACTCCAAAGGTGAGGTAGAGGGAGAGGCTGGTCAGCTCTTTGGTTGGGTCTTTATGAAATCTTGCTTACCTATTATGTTGCTTACTTATTTCTCTTTGGAGGGAAGAAGCTAACACAAACCCTGATAGGGTTCTTGAAAAGAGCCAACCAGGTAGGACCCACGCTCTGTTCATTCAAGTCAAGGTTTTGTTGTCATTTTGGTTTTCCAGGAAACTTTCAGCCAATCAGTAAGAAATTGTCCTCATAAGGAGGAAAAATAACCAGAGTTCCCCAGCCTAGCCCTGAGTCAATCTGTAGATTGTTGTGTTTTCCCCTAAAAGGGTCTTGTAGTCTTGACCACAAACATTTTCTTCAGATCTACTTAAACCTAAATAGACGAAGATTTGCCAAGGTCAAAATTTTTCTAGGGTTATAGTTATTTGGTTGGATTTCTTATTCAGTGGATCGGAGGAAGTCACTGACCTGTGGCCCTCATTTTTGTTTGCGAGATGTGGAGAATAATCCTGAACTTACCAGGGGTCCCAGGAAAGGAGTCTGTTCATTAAAATGCTTCCACCTTCTAGAAGCTTTATGCCTATGCTAAGAGGGGAAAAGTAGGTGCCATGAAGCCCCAAAACCATCTAACTCAAGGCCAACTGTCTGCTGCCAGTCCGGCATAAATCAGATTGAAACTGCTGAGTGCATCCAGTTTAACTCTTGTAAACATATTTGTTCCGGGTTGGCTGCGGGGGTGGGGGGTTGGGGGGGTGGGATGACAGTTCGGTAGAGCTGGATGTGCTAGAGCACAGGTTCTCAACCCTGGCTCTGCATTAGGAATTATCTGGCTAGTTTTTTTTGTTTTTGTTTCTTAAAACATCAGTGCAAAGGCCCTGTGCTCAGAGATTCACAGCCAGTAGGCTTGGAGCAGGACCTGGCTTCCGTGCTTTGTGTGGGTCTTCAGGGATTCTCGTGGGCAGCCAGGCTTGAGAGCCTTTTAGTCCAGAACTTGCTGTGGACCCTGTTTGGAACCTTCAGGAATGGCCTAGTGAACTCTGTTTCCTTTGAACACCTTAGTGCAGGAAAGGGAGAGAGGGGGGTAGGGAGAGGGCCAGGTTAAAAACCTGTCCTCTTTGCCCCCTTTCATGGAAAGAAAGGGGTTCGGCCTTAACGGAGTAGCTGACTATCAAGTGTGAAGGCTTTTAGAAAAGCCATCCTTTCAGTATAACCTGAGATTACACGGAGTCCCCTTTGCAGTTCAGTCAGCTTGCTTGCTTGTCACGCCTAGCTTGTCCCCAGGCCTGAGTCCCTGAGTCCCTGCTGAACTCTGCAAGAGAGGCATGGGCCCATTTAAGGGCCAGAGGGCAGGCCACCGGGTCAGGGGAGGTTTGTGACCTCTCAAGGTCACCAGGCATTGGTGTTGGCGGACTTCTGTCTGGGGCTGGCAGAGGGGCAGAGCCAACTCCAGCCACGCCTTTTCATTGCTTCTCTGGGGACTAGGAGGAGACTTGAACTTTGTGTCCCCGCTCCCCCCCAAGAAGGAAATCTGTACTTGAAGCGAGGCTCTCTGGAGGAGGGCATATGCTGTTCCTGGGCGTCTGCCCATCCAGGCTACTCCCTGGGGCGGCCAAACCAGCCCCGACGCCTTGCAGCCCCAACCCCTCACTGCGACATCAAATGTCTCATCATGCAAACAGCAGGGAGCTTTCAGGCCATGCTCTCTAGACCTGAAAAGGTCCTCTGTGGTTGCGTGAACACATGAAGTGTCTCTAGAAAACATGAGAAACGTTCTCTCAGCTGTCCACGAGCATTTCAGTCGACGTCGATTTCCTTCTAGAGGGCTGTTGCATGATACAGGCATTCCCCGGCCCCACCCCAGTTCTCTCCCTCCTTCTCTTGTGTCCGCAGGGGAGTCCATGTCACCGTGTCACATAATATGAACAGAACAGTTTCAACTGTAGAAACACCACTGGTGCCCTGAGGGGAGACTGACTGGTGGCCGGTGGGCCGTGAGCAGCTCAGCAAAGAGGAGACTCAACCTCTTGGGCCCTGAACTTGGTACCCGTTGTGAGTTCCTGTCGGAGGGAGTCTGTCATGCGCATTAAAGGGGTACCGCTGAGTTCTAATGTCTTCTGTTGGTGGCTCTTCAAGTGTGTCAGATGCCGTACTCTGCCTCGGTAAGGCTGAGGGAAATCTAGTGGCTGAGAGTTAGAAACAACCCATTCGAATGCTGCTTTCACTTTGGTACTCTGCAGGGCCCTTCCACCCTTCTAAAACCCATTAAGGGCAATATACAGAGGAACACTCCAGAAAGTTTGCTAGTCTCTAACTAGGGAAAGCAAGTAGGCTCTTTGACAGTATCTTTCCAGAACCAGTCCCACAAATCAGCCCCCTTTTCCCAGTTTCAATTATCATAAATAGGGCTTTTGTTTTGTTTTTAAACTAACAAACGTGTCTTGTCACCCAGTGCGAGCAGAACTCGTAAAGAGCAAAACCAAAGTTTTTGATGTTCGTTTTATTTTTGTAAGGCAGGGGAGAACTGGGCCCACATGGAACACCCAGGCAGCCAGTTGTCTGCTACACGAGCCTGGGAGATGATGAGAAGGAAGGTCTCCCTGCCCCGCCCATTTTGAAAGCAGGGAAGGCCCCAGGGCTACTGGGTGCCTGTCCCACCTCTTGGACATTTGGGGGTGGGCTTTGGGGAAGTAGAGGAATGATTTCTGGGTGTTGGGCTGTTAGGTCTGTGGATTTGGAATTTATCACTGAAACCACTCATTCAAAGAGTGACTTCAGAGCAGGACCCCCTTCTCCTAGGTTGTCTTTTGATTTTTTAAATAAACTCCATCTGGTCCTTCTCACTTAGGAAGTTTCACTCTGTCCCATAAAATGATTACATGGGAAGGCCACCGAGATTCATTTAATAGGTGAAAAGCGATTTTTAAAAATAGGATGAATTTCACATGGGATGATATAACCCTCTGGGGAACTTTTTATAGAGAGCTTGCATAATGTAATTGGGGAGAATTTCTGTCTTCTGTTTCCATTCATCAGTAGCAAACCGGTGGTTTTATAAAATTAATGTTATAGTATGTTACATAAATAAACATGTTATATGAAATAAAAGTATGTTGAACTGTGAAAAAGTGAAGATTTGGAGTTATCGGCAACCTTTATGTGCACTAAGGAAAACTGCAGTTAGGTCCCCAAAGTGCTACCTTTCCCTAGCATTTCACCTCATGTTTGCCTCTGTGTATATGTTTAGATTGATATTGTAAAGCTAGCTACATGTTTTCCTGCCCTTGACTTACATTTAACACATTTTTCTCAAAGCTTTTTTTTTATTTTTACAGAACTCAAAATAAAAAGATTAACTGGCTGAGCTAATCTTCTCTTGCATTTTGAAAGTGTCTGTTAGTAGAAGAATGCAGTGTGATCCTTAGTCTGTTTCTTTGCCTCATGGGGGACGTTCTTTTTTGGGTGGAAGCTATTGCTCTCCAGCTCCCCTGGACCCAGGATTGACAAATTAAGGCTAGCTAGCCCCTCTGGACCAAATCTGGCCCACCCCCCTGTTTTCGTAAATAAAGTTACTAGAGTACACTAGGCTCCTTCACTTGCAGAACATCTGTGCCAGCTTTCACGCAGAGCTGAGTAGGTGTGACAGGAGTGAGTGGCAATTTTCGCGTTAAGCCTGGACCATACTGACTTTCTACAGGGAATGATTTTGCCAGCCCCTGACCTGAGTTTCAAAGTAGGGTCTAAAAATCCCAGCAGCAGACTTCTGAGATTCTTTAAATGTGCCTTGGGATTAAGAGAAACACTTTAAATCTGGTCTGGGTTGTAATAACTTCTGGGCTACAACAGTCATGAACAGACTTTGAGTGTTGGAGATAATTGCTAAGATTCCGGAACTCAATACAGTTTCCTTGATAGTCCTCATGAATTCCTTTGTATGTAGACTAGCTTCCCCCCCACCCAAAACATGCAACTGAGCTTCCTCAGAAAATCCGCATCCTGGCAGAGAACAAGTCTTGTCATTAACATTGACTCCGGAGTCATTTAATAGCATAATTACAAAACACCAGACAGAAAACTTGCAAGCAAAAATTTGTGTCAGCTCATTAGGGTTCTCCCGCTGCAGGGGGAGAGAAAGTACTTAAAAAATTGGGTTGGGGCAGGTGTAGGGGGAGCTCTTTGAAAAAGAGCTGAACGAGTCAGGTTTAAAGCAACAGCACTCAGACCTTTTCTTTAGCAACAAGTAATTTAATCAAGATACACAGGACTGCACTTGGCCCTTATTCACATTGATGTTTTGGCCAGCCAGAGGCAGGCTTGGGCTGGGAACAAAAGCTCTTCCTACTGGATGGCCATCATTACCCACACTGTACGGTCATTTCCTTACTGAAAACTTTGTTTCAACCGGTGTGTCCATCGTCACTGAACAGCTAGTGACGGTCCTGCTCTGCCAGCTGCAGGGCAGTTGGTCCCGGGCTGAGTCCCCCATCTCTGCCAGTGTTTGAGACTGCCTCCCCCGTGCGGCTCCTCCAGCACTGGGGCGACATGCTGAGTGCCCCAGGTTCGCGCCGACTGACCTGGAAGGGAAGGAACAAAGGACGTTTGAACCACAGGACACAGAAAGCCCCAGACAGAAGCCTGCTGAACTCTGTCGACAGAAGGCCTCTTCATTTTTTAATTTTTTTTAGGGCTTTATTTATGTGACGGAGAGAGACACAGCTAGAGAGGAACCACAAGCAGGGGGAGTGAGAGAGGGAGAAGCAGGCTCCCCACCGAGCAGGGAGCCCAATGTGGGGCTCAATCCCAGACCCCCAAGATCATGACCTGAGCTGAAGGCAGGCGCTTAACTGACTGAACCACCCAAGAGCTTCGTGAAGCCTATGATCTTCTTTCTCCAAGCTGCATCGTCTGGGGCTGGAAATCCAGCCAGAATCAGGAACTACCATTTCTGCTCTATGAGGACAGGCCAGTAGAAAATGTGACCTGCACCTGGTGAGGGGAACAGAATGTTCTGAGACATGCCAAACAGAGTGG
>PITA01003319.1:0-106618 GCA_004023965.1 Spilogale gracilis
TAGAGAGACAGCAAGAGGCAGGGCGGGGCGGGGGGCAGAAGGAGAAGCAGACTCGCCCGCTGAGCAGGAAGCCAGGCACAGGGCTTGATTCCAGGACCCTGGGATCATGACCTGAACTGAAGGCAGACGCTTAACTGACTGAGCCACCCAGGCTCTCCCAAGTCAGGGCTTTAAAATATAGATTCAGAATAATATAATAAGAAAGTTTTTCACCATTATAATACCACCCAAATCTTCTCTCTTAAAAAAAGTTTGACCAGAAAGTTGCAAGGATTAAGATCACTTATTCATCTCTTCTGTTTTAGTAGAATGTCCAATTTCTGCAATCAGAATTATTTCTGGAATCTGGCTTGGAAAAAATCTGAAGGGTTCTGGTATTTGTGGAGGTGGTTAAAAAATGGCCAGCCTCTGTGGCAAGAACCCAAGGGGAGGGCAGTGGGGCTCAAGGAGCGGCTTGAGAGAGGATTTTCTCTGCCGACACCAGCACAGCAGCTCTCCGTGTCACTGCTGAGGACACGAGACCATGAAGGTCCACGAGTCCACTCATACACACGTGCGCCTCTGGGTTTGCAGACATACACATCCCAGCTCTCCCTACTGAAAAGGCCTAGAAGCCATGACAGCCTGGTAGCAATGAGCACGTCTGGCACCCAGATCTTAATGGCACAGGAACCTTCCTGAAAAGCTCCCACTGGCTGAGTGGGACAGTTTGCATGTCAAAATAAAAGAGAGTAACAGGGGCACCTGGGTGGCTCAGTTGGTTGGGCGACTGCCTTCGGCTCAGGTCATGATCCTGGAGACCCAGGATCAAGCCCCACATCGGGCTCCCTGCTCGGCGGGAAGCCTGCTTCTCCCTCTCTCACTCCCCCTGCTTGTGTTCCCTCTCTCACTGTGTTTCTCTCTGTCAAATAAATAAATAAAATCTTAAAAAAAAAAAAAGAGAGTAACAGTGTAACCCTTTGGGTAAATAGGAACTGTGAAGTAATAAGAAATATGTATATACATTGTCTCTCTTCTTGGTTCCAGACACTGAGCTCCTAAAACCCTTATAATCTCCTGAGTGACAGGAGTACTAGGAATGGCTTTTGTTCTCATATTTGGTCTTCGACCCTGATTCCTGACACACAGTTCCTAATCCCTTGGAATTTCCTGGGTGGTAAGACTGTCCTTTGTTCTCATGAGGTGACTCTGGACGGGGACTGGTCACCAGGAAGACTTGAGCCATGATTAGAGCTTTTAGGACCACCTCTCTTTTTCCAGGGAGGGAAAAGGGGCTAGAGATTGAGTTAATAACGGGGCATGCCTACCTGGTGAAGCCTCCATATAAAATCCCCTAAGAGAAGGCTTCCGAGTTTCCAGGTGGGTAAGTATAGCCACAAGTCAAGAGGATGGTGCACCTCAACTCCATGGGGACAGAAGCTGCTGTGCTACTCCTGACACAGAGGTGCCTAAAAGGGTACCCGGCTGCTGCTCTGTATCAGGTGTACTATCCCTTATAACGCACTAGTAAATGTAAGTAAATATTTCCAAGTTCTGCGAGCAGCTCTAGCAAATTATTGATGACCTATTAATATGACCTGAGGAGGGGGCAGAAGGAACCCTTGATTTATAGCTGGTCAGTCAAAAGCACAGGACTTGCAAACTGGCTTCTGGAGTGGGGGGCAGTCTTGCAGGACTGAGCCCCTAACCTGTGGGGGCCGCACAAAAGTTAAGGGTCATAAATCAATTACTGCACACCCAGCTGGGACCGGAGAGGTGGAAAACCGGCTGGTGTGGGGAAAACCTCCACACATTTGATGTCAGAAGTACTGAAAGCAGAGAGGGAATAGTTGTTTTTCCTTTGGCTGGTGTATTAAGAGTAGAGGAGAAATGAGTTTTTCCTTTTAGGAATCCTTGAATCTGTACTGATAAAGAAAGCAAGCTTTAGCCTATTTATTTATTAATTTATTTGTAAATAAATCTCCTGGGTATAATGGAACTAGAAAAAATACAATCTGGCAACCACCACAGTAATAACCAACTCCTAGTAACAACTGATACATGTTGATGTAAGTATCCAACAGACGGGAGGAAATCTCACCACAAAATAATTAACAACTAATAAACACAGTATCTTTGCTCATTAACTTTATAGATGGAGAAACCTAGGCAGACGCATTTTAACTAGATAAAAATCAGCATCACCAGTAATGGGATAAATGATCCCCACCCTCCACCATGCACTGAGACGAGCAAACATCACTTCAGAGCTCTTCCTGCCAAAAATGCATAAATCACCAGAAGACACCAGGAAACCCGAACAGGAACATTCTAAAAATGTTAAGGTCATGAAAGATAGGGAAAAACTAAAAAACCATTCCACACTGAAGGAGACCAAGAGTTAAAGAGACAACTAATGCAACACATGATGCTAGACTGGATCCTGGACCTATAAAGAACATTATTAGGACAACTGACAACACTGGAATGGAATCTGAGGATTAGATGGTGACACTGGGTCAAAGTTAATTTTCTAATTGTGATGGTTATACTACAGAGTGTCCTTGCATCTTTTTTAAAGAAGAAGGCGAGGGGGTGGGAGATGGGGACAGGGAGGGGCACAGAGGGTGAGAGAGAGTCCTGACGCCAGGCTCAACCTCAGAACCCTGACAGGTCCTGATCCAAAATCGGATGGTTAATCAACCAAGCCACCCCACAGTGTCCTTGAATTTTAAGAAACACGCACTTTTGTGGGAGCCATAATAACAACCACCCTAAAGATGGCCACATTTTATTCCCTGGAACCTGTGAGTATTTTACGTTAAATGGCAAAGGGGAATTTAAAGTTGCAGATGAAATTAAGTTTGCTAACAAGCTCACCTTGAGCTAAGGAGACTATCCTGGATTATCTGGATGGTCCCAACATAATCACAACGGTCCTTAAAAGTGGGAGAGGCTGGCAGAAGGAGGGACTCGAGAAGGAACGTGACAAGGGAAGCAGTGTCAGAGTGTTGGGAAGAAGAAGGTCACCCACCATCACTGCTGGTTCTGAAGAGGAGGAAGGAGGCCACAAGCCAAGAAACTCAGAGTAGCCTCTAGAAACTAGAAGAGGCAAAGAAACAGATTCTTCCCTTGAGCCTCCAGAAGGGAATGCAGCCCTACCAACATGTTAATTTTAACCCGGTGAGACCTGTGTCAGCCTTCCGACCTATGGAACTGAAAGACAGTAAGTGTGTCGTTTGAAGCCACAGAGTTTGTGCTGACTTGTTCCAGCAGCATCGCAGGACAGAAAGAACACCATCTCGCACTGGATCTTAAATCACCTGGACACATTAACAGATGGGGAATGTGTGTACAGCTATACAGGAGTCGGTGTAGTGTTTTTATAACATTTATGTAAATTTGAAATTGTTTCAAAATAATGTTTTTCAATTAATGAGAATTACATTTTGACCCACCAGCATTTTCCAAATGGTAATTCTACAGAGTAAATTACCCTCTAAGGCCAGAAGACAGAAAATAGTTGTTTTCTTATATAAAGGGCTGGAGCAAAATCATCAGGGAGGCAATGGCCCAACCTCCAGAATCTTCACCCATTACTTCTAGACTCCCTGGTCCCAGGGACCTTACCTGTAGATAGTGATATGGGGAGACAGAGGACGGTTTAAATCAGTGTTCTTATTCCAGAACCTCTCCATCTCTTCCTTGGCTGTGGTTCCCAAAGGAACAGCACTAAAATAAAACCAGAAAGTTTTAAAAAATTAAAAGTAAACTTGGCTTAAGTTTTTACATAACAAAATGTTAAATAAAAAAAGCTAGGCTTTAAGCTGGGCTGGATGAACCCACTGCAGTTCCAGATTAAAGGATACCAAGAAATATGACAAGTAAATACAATGTGTGAGCCTAATTAGCTCCTGGATGGGGAACAGGAAGACTATATTTTAATAAAGTACATTATTTGGAACAAATGGAAAATCTGAAAACTAACTATGCTGGATAAGAGTACATCAATGTTAAATTTCCTGAGCTCAATAATTGTGTTTGTATAATTATACTGTTATATAACATAATGTTCTTATTCTTAGAAGATGTATTTAGAAGTAAAGCGTCATGCTGTCTGCAATTTAATTCATAGAAAATACCACACTAATTAAATATACATCAGCCTGGACCACACTAAATTGTCAGTATTAGACCAAGTCTGACCAATAAAAATAACAATTTCAGGGGCGCCTGGGTGGCTCAGTTGGTTAAGCGACTGCCTTCGGCTCACGTCATGATCCCGGAGATCCAGGATCGAGTCCCACATCGGGCTCCCTGCTCGGTGGGAAGCCTGCTTCTCCCTCTCACTCCCCCTGCTTGTGTTCCCTCTCTAGTTGTGTTTCTCTCTGTCAAATAAATAAAAAATCTTAAAAAAAAAAAATTTCAAAAGATACAACCTAAAATACCTAAAACTTTAAGTAAACATAGCAAAATGTTAACAAGTGATGACTCTAGGTGAAATGTATATAGAACTCCATTGTATCATTCTTCCAACTTCTCTGAAAGCAGAGAATGTGTCCCAAGCTTAAAGTTTAATATTCTTATCCTTCCTTCTACTACCAGGTAAGAAAAACAGTGACCACAATCACTGGATTTTCAGCCAACCATCTGCAACTTCCTTATTTCACACGTACCCCCAAAATCAAAACAGATAACCCACTGGTATTCCCTGAGGGAAAAAAATTAAGTCATAATAACCTCCACAAATTTAGAAACTTACTTTCTGATACAGAGCTGAGGACTAATGTGGGCACGGAGGCAATGACGGCCAACATGTCTGCAAGATAAGAGAATAAAGAGTCAATGCGGGGTGGTGACTGGCTGGCTCAGAGTCTGAAACCCTGAATCTCAGGATTGTATCCCCTGAGCCCCACGTCAGATGCAGAGATTACTTAAAAATAAAACCTTTTTCTTTAAAGAGAGAATAGTCAATACACAGAGATAAACCTCAGTTTATCAACTTCTCTACTTTTGTACCATATTAGATTTAGGAGTCGAGGGAAAAATCAGTAAGATGAAAACAAGAATGGTATCAATCTCCCTGAAATTATTTTTTAGTTGGAAAGCTACAACTTTAAATAACTGAAGAATAATCAGGTATATAGCCTACAAATGCAAAATAAAGTTTTAGCTGAACATGAATAATACAAGAAAAAAGAATAACCAGAGTTAGTAATGTTCAACAGGGAAAAAGAAAATGTGATTTTTTTTTTTTTTTTTTTTTTTGCGTTAGGTCTTAAAAGAGGTGATGATTAAAGGACGGGGTAAATAAGAACAAGAATAAGAATACAAACTTCGTTAATTGCTGCAAATGGATGAATTAAGAAGGTTGAAGAATAAGGGTTTGTGGAAAGAGGGTCCTAAATATTAAGCTATCATTTTAGGAACTACCATCAAGTTCCAGACAAGCTGGATAGAGATCAAGTCAGAAAGTCTCTACCAGGGGCGCCTGGGTGGCCCAGTTGGTTGAGCAACTGCCTTCGGCTCAGGTCATGATCCCGGCGACCCAGGATCGAATCCCACATCGGGCTCCCTGCTTGGCAGGAAGCCTGCTTCTCCCTCTCTCACTCCCCCTGCTTGTGTGTGTTTCCCCCTCTGGTTGTGTTTCTCTCTGTCAAATAAATAAAATCTTTAAAAAAAAAAGTCTCTACTCATGCAAAAAGCACGGGGATGCAAAGATCTCCCTGACCATTGAAAAGTTACGTGAGGTAGGCTCACAAGTTTTCTACCCAAAAGTTGCTTTCTTTGAAAGGTATACATCAGTACCAAAACTGCTTTTCAAGTCTAAAACTAAGATGCGCCCAGACACTGTATGTAAAGTGAATTTAACAGACCCAGCGTTAAGACAGTATTATGAAAAACACAACCACTATGCCCCTTTATTCACATTACTATATCAAATCTTTCCAAGAGTATTTAAGATATCCAAGTGACTTTCTGGGAATAAAACTAAAAATACATTGACTCTAGGGGCGCCTGGGTGGTTCAGTTGTTAAGCATCTGTCTTTGGCTCAGATCATGATCCCGGGGTTCTGGGATCAAAGCTCACATCAGGTACCCTGCTCCGTGGGAAGCCTGCTTCTTCCTCTCCCTCTCCCCTGCTTGTGTTCCCTCTCTAGCTGTGTTTCTGTCAAATGCATAAATAAAATATTTTAAAAAAATACACTGATTCCACAAAAGTTTATGGTGTATCGACTATATGTAAGGCACTGTGGGGATATAGAATCTCCTTGAGATCCAATGATCTTTTAAGAAAAGCTCATGATGTCCCTCACACTGCTGATATTAGATGCACAACAGTTCAAAAACCCAATGCTTTACACAGGTCCACTACTTGAAGGCAAAATAATCCACTCAACACTTCCTTCAGCTCTTCCTTCTCTCCAGCTTTGGAGGCAAGAGGTCAATACTGACATTGTGTGCCCAAGGCTCCCAGAAAAGAGAAGTGGGAACAAATGTCTTCCATCAATTGAAGTAATTGTGGCTCTGGAGTTGCACGGCATACATTCCTCACACCAGGCTAGGTCCAGGCCCACAGCTAGGCAGCAAGAGTTTGCAGATGTGGGTTGGAATCTACAGCACTCTCTGTCTAGTGCTTTTGTTTCCCAGACAAATGCCAACGTAAGCTTTCCACAAGGCCCTAACAGAAACTAGTTGCACAAACTCCTAGCTTTATTTGAAATATGGCAAAAGTAGGTATCTATCCTTGCCTTTCATGTGAAACCAGAACTCTGGAAAGTTCTACCAAGGACTTGTGCTTTACATGTTATAGCTAAAAGGTAATAGTACTTTATTTTTAATTAATATGCCAGAATGTATCACTCTTGTTAGTACTATTCCCTTCTAAATGAATTGTGCATGTCTATCCAAAAATGTAATCACTGCTCAAATCATTTCAGAAACTCTTCTCTGGATTGGGGCAACAACAGTGATGAAGAAAGGACAGTAGAGTAAATAAGTCAGACTGGAGTTCTAGTTCTGCCTAAGTTGGGTAACTTTATGGGCTGCAGCTTTTTCATTTATGAAATGGGATTGATAGGACCTACCTGACTGGTCACTGGGAGGATTACATAAGAAAATGTATGGAAAGGCATTCTTGAAACTGCAATATCACCCATATATATATATTACTAATATTTCATTGGTTTTGCCAAGGTCTTTAAAATTCACATCACATTTTTTTAAAACCCTCAGTGGTGATAAAAACATTCATCTGCTGAAAATGGATTTGACTTTTGGAAACAAAACAAAAGTTATTCGAAGCCAAGTGTATGTGAACAAACTAAATAAAACCATTTTTGTCCAAAACAAGATGTGACTCCAATATAATGAGTTTCTCTTATACGACCTCCAAATTTGATCTGACCGTATGCCAAAAGTTTTAGAAATATCTGGGGTAAGAGCAACACTGAAATAGACATATAATTTGGAAGGACAGAATGAAGAGCAATTGTTTGTATACGAAAGTTCTCATTAATGGCTATTAACACTCAACTTACTCCCAAGCTGCAACAGAAGTCACCCTTGATTTCTTCTTTTCCCTCACCAACCCCTGCCCCCATGTATATACACGAGGCATCACCCAGCCCTATCAGTACTATCCAGGAAACTTCAGTCCATTGTTTTAGTCTTTATCCTTTTCATTTCTCACAAAGAGGACTATAAGAGGAACTCTTGGACTCCTCTCCCTAGCATCACTCTCTTCCCTGTCATTCACTATTTTCAGCTAACTTACTGAAAAATAAAGCTGATTTCATTGCTCTTCTGTCCCAAAGTCTTTTAACAGTTCCCTGCGGCTTGCAGTATAAGGTCCATAGGAGAGCCAAACCAACTCTCTGCACCCATTTTCCCACAAATTCCCTTTCGCCCCTTATATGTCTACCACACCAAAAATACTACATACGCCCAGACAGAGCAAGCCATCTTAGGACCACATGCCTTTGCTCATGCTACTCGTTAAGTGGAACCCCCCTCACACTCCGATAAACTCATCCTTCAAAACCCAACAACTCCCAGGTGGCGACTTCATGGTTTCATTAGCCTTACTTGCACCTTGTTTCTACACCACTTCTTCGTATCTCTGTATCAACACATATTATGTTGTTTAGTAATTAATCTATTTTCTCCTCTGTTAGCCTGAACTCTTCAAGGATAGGACTGGAATGTATTGTGTCTAGAACACCTATAATCATGTCTGACATGTAGAAGAGGCTCAAAAAAAGGTTTTGTAACTGAGTATGTTTATTTTTAAAGGCAGTCTTATATATTTAAAGTTAAACCTTATTTTTAGAGGTGTTTCACATGTGGCACTTTTTATGATGTGCAGACAATTAATGATTCTTGGTGACTTTGTGCTTAAGCAACATGAACTTTATATTAGACAGAAGCCTAGCTGTTCTTAGCTTAGTTCTCTATCTCCGTGTTGGTTTTGGCAAGTCATTCCTTGACGGAGTACCAAAAGACCTTGCATTACTCCGCAGGTTATTTATTCCCGGCTAGTCTGTGAACTGTTTAGGGAGTATACAAAATACAGAGCACGATTCAAAAGCCATGACATACAGTACTTTGAACACTAATAATTTTTAGTTAGCCAAGCATTAAAAATGTTTAACCAAGGGGTGCCTGGGTGGCTCAGTTGTTAAATGTCTACCTTCGGCTCAGGTCATGATCCAGGAGTCCCAGAATCGAGCCCCATGTCGGGCTCCCTGCTCGGCAGGAAGCCTGCTTCTCCCTCTCACTCCCTCTACTTGTGTTCCCTCTCTAGCTGTGTTTCTCGCTGAAATAAATAAATAAAATCTTTTAAAAAAATGCCTAATGAGGGGCGCCTGGGTGGCTCAGTTGTTAAGCATCTGCCTTCGGCTCAGGTCATGATCCCGGAGATCCGGGATCGAGTCCCACATCAGGCTCCCTGCTTGGCAGGAAGCCTGCTTCTCCCTCTCTCACTCTCCCTGCTTGTGTTCCCTCTCTCACTGTTTCTCTCTGTCAAACAAATAAATAAAAAAATCTTAAAAAAAAAAAAACGCCTAATGAATACTTCTTCTTAAGTGGGCCCAAGTTATTTCTATTTTCATTCACAATGAGGAAACCACAATCAAAGAATCGATGGACTTGATTTGTTCAAAATAAATGGAATTTGTGACAATACCAGAACTAGAAACCAGCTCCTAGAATTGCTTAGACAGTACTTTCCTCCAAGGCTAAATCAGCACATTATGAACAATTCCAAATCCCTGTAGTGAAATGGAATTTGACTCAGAACTTCAATCAGAAAAAAAAATTGGGGGACACCCAGGTGGCTCAATGGCTTGGGTGCCCTACTCTTGATTTTAGCTCAGGTCATGATCTCAGAGTCTTGAGACTGAGCCCTGGGACCTCAACAGGCTCTGTGCTCAGCAGGGAGTCTGCTTGAGATTCTCTCCCTCATGTGCACATGCTATCTCTAAAATAAATATTAAAAAAATTTTTTTAATTCCCTATGTCCCCTCTTAAGAAAGCCCTTGTGAGAAAAGAAGAGAGAGGTGCCCTTCCCATGAGCTTCAGATTACTACTAATGAAAAAGAAGTCTATTTCTTGGCATTGAATCCTAGTGGTGACCATCCCACACACCTCAAAATGACACTGCCTGGACATAATGAGTATGATAACTGTCAGCTTCTAAACAATAACCCTGACAGTTATAAAATGAACTGTTTAGAACCAGTATGACCATTTCAAGCTAAATATTAATTCTACCAAAACTCCCTGACATCTTCCAAAATACATCAAAGAATTCAAAATCAGTCAATTATGGAAAAACTACCTGGAATAAAGAATGCAGTTCTGGCAAGACTGGCTGTGGAATACCTTAGGGAAAAAAAGGATACATTTGGAAATGAGAGACAGGGAGGAAAATGATGTATTAAGGTAACCGATTCCTGATCTCAACTCCGAGAGGAATCATTTTGTCACAGAGAAAAACTAAATAAAGTCCATCTATTTTTATACTGGATAACTGAAGTGGAAAGAGAAATGAGTAGACATTTGGGGAAATCAGGAATTAATCTCTACAACGTTAAAATTAACTTTCATAACCAACAGTTTCCAAAAATAGGCCTGGGATGAAACTCTGCTGGCATTTGTACCAGGAGGGTCTAAATTCACTGAAGTCACTACATCTAGAAAGGCTCTGAGTTGAGAATGAAATCTAGAAAGAGGACAGCTCAGGATGGAAAAAAATCTCGAGTACATCTCCGGACAGTGAATGACCTCATATAGAAAAACTAAGACATCCACTCCCCTCCCTTCTCACCCCAACTAAAAAGGGAAATTAAAACTGAATTCCCCGGGCTGCTGTTGAGCGACCGCTACAGGCGCTATTGCTAACGGCCAGCGCAGTAGGGATCCAGGCCTCCTTTCCCCTCAGCCAGCAGCCCGTTAGGAATTCAGACAGCGCCCACTCATTGCCAGCAACTAGCGTTTGCAGAAGTTATAAGCAAAGACAGAGTACACCAGGATCCCTCTCCCCGAGACCCCATTCCTGCATAAGACCTCGAAGTCCTAGCGGATGATCCGCTACCTCGAAGTAATAAATTTGCTATCTCGGAGCTTGGCTCTGGGTGTGGCCCGGAGCGCAAGCTGGGGAAAACGTACTATAGGTGGGGGGAAGTGGAAGGGGCGACAGCCGCGCGGCCCGTCGGTAGGGAGTGCGGACGAGATAACGGGCCAGTGACCCCGAGTACCGGAGCGGCGGGGGGAAGTGAAGGGGCCCTAGGATTCCACAACGCGTGGCACGCACACCCGTGGGCCCTTTTCCCGCCCAGGCACGGGGCAAACAGCCGTCAGCAAGACGTGAGGGGCAGTGCAGGCCTCCCGAGGGCCGCGGACACCGACTCCCAGCCCCAGGCTAAAGTCACCTCAACAAGAGCGCAGCCATCTTGAGTTCCGGCCTGGACGGAAATGACGTCCAACGTCCCCGCCGCCTTGGGGAGGGGGGGGCGGGGTCTCTGTCACGTGACAGCACCCGCTCTTTATAAAGGATGGGGCGTGACTGTGTTGTCCCTCGGTTCTCTCCGCTTTCTCGCGTCTTTCGTGACCCGCTTCTACCAGAATTTGCCAGGGGGGTCGGCAGAAGTGGGGCTGGCTCAGACTCTACAGTCTGCACTTTACCAGCGAACATAATTCATTTTGTTGAGCATCTGACTTGTCCTAACTTTTCACCAGGGACTCCTTAGTCGAGTGTCGCTCCACCTCCTTCCCAGGTAGGACGGTTAAGGCACACAGGGAAACGGGCTCCATCCCGTTCTAATGGGAAGCTTCGCCAATGCAGAAGATACCCAAGTCGAGGAGGGAGCGTGAGAACGACGCAGACCACCATCTCAAGACCTCCTCTAACCACCTGGATGAGCTTTGTGCCCCACAGTTCCTGGGCTTGAGCTGCCGCCTGGGCTGGATGCCCACCAGTCAAACACAACGCTCTCTTGTTCCTTTGTTTCAAGGCTGTGTGGGTGACACCCACAGCTAGAAGAACCCAGGGTGGGGGAATCTCACTTTGATTTTAAGCACACACACACGTGTGTGTGTGTGTGTGTGTGTGTGTAGTTTTGAGGAACCCAAGCACAGCAATCAATTGCAGAACACTTGTGACTTAAGGAAGAAAAAGGGAGTGAGGGAAGAATAGAAAAGTGAAAAGGTTCTTAAGTCTCTTGGGGAGTGGGAGCAGAGGAGCGCAGAGCAACTCCTACAATAAAACACTCAGCTACATTAATATTCAGATCTCATTTATATTTAGCACTCCTGAACTTCTTTCAGGATTTAAATAGCACAAATTCACTTACTTCTTCATCAAATGAAAATACTATTTTGCATTTCCATAGTACTTGACAAAGAAAGCACTTTTACAGACTTTTGGACTGTGGAAGAGTTAGAGGCTTTCCGTCCTGATTTTTTTATCCAGTGCAGGAATCCTCTCTGCAACACTTAGGGTTACTGGTCTTCAAGACTCTGCTCTAACACGTTCAGTACTGGTTACCTCAAAAGCCAAGTTTCATTTAGTGAACAGCTTAATCATTAGAAAGTCACTGTGTCAAAATACAGTTTTCTGAGGCTATCTAGCTGGCTCAGTTGGTGAAGCATGTGACTCTCAATCTTAGTATTTAGAGTTCAAGGCCCAGGTTGGGTGTATTCACAAATTAAATCTTTAAAAATAATAAAACAAAATAAAATGCAGTTTTCTGCCATTGAACTTCCAGTCGTTGATCCTACTTTGGCCCTCTGGCACTTCACATTAATAAATCCAATGAATGCCTCTTTCGCTTAGCTCTTTGAATAATTTCCGTTAACATATATTAGCTTTTTGCCAGAGTACGTGAAAGGGCTTTAGGGGATTCAACAAACATACAATTGTCTTCAAGAAGCTTTTAGCCTTATCGGGATCAGTAAGTAAATAAATACAACAAAGAAAGTAGCAATCCCATGAAAGATGTGTAGGTAAAAAAGGGTTGGTGGATGAAAGCAGAAAGTGATTATTTGCAGCTGGGGAGGTGGGGTTAGGAAGGTTTACTTGACTACAACATGCCATGACCATTTACTAATGATTTTGCCTATGGAGTTTATGATCAAGCCCTGTTAGAGTTTCACAATCCAAACCCAATCCTAATCACAAAACCCACCATCTCCTGTGTAAGGAGATGACAGGTAGGTACCAGGAGGCTGTGGCTTTACAAGTCAATTTGCAGTGGTCCCACTGCGGGAACAGCAGTAGCCTCCCTCCTCAAGTTAACCTGTAGGACCCATAATTGATGGAAATTAATTACATTGAAATTCAAACAAGACATTAAGTCAAACCCCTCAACACCAGGGTTAATCTTAAAAATAAGCAGGAGGGAAAAGCAGGGTCTAGCCAAGGCCTGAGTTCAGAGAAAAAAGGGGGAAGAAAGAAGGGAAAACATTTCAAAGCGAGTATGAGGGTTTCAGTGCAAAAAACAAAAAATCATTTCAGATAATCCCAAGGAAGGAAGCAAAGGAGGCAACACTCAGGAGAGCTTTGGTCTGAATGAATTTTTTGGCCAGATTTGTCCTAAAACTCAGCTCTGGGGCACCTGGGTGGCTCAGTGGGTTAAAGCCTCTGCCTTGGGCTCTGGTCATGATCTCAAGGTCCTGGGATTGAGGCCCGCGTCCGGCTCTCCTCTCTCTCTGCCTGCCTCTCTGTCTACTTGTGATCTCTCTCTCTGTCAAATAAATAAATAAATAAAATCTCTAAAAAAAAAAAAAAAAAAACCTCAGCTCTGACCATGTAGACACTCCCATCCCTAAACCCATACATCACTCCAAAACCTTCAGAAAATTCTTATTGTTAGGAGTTAGTTGGAGAGGTAGGTGGTCAGGCCCAGGGTCCCCAACAAGAAAATATGGAGTCAGGACAGCTAAGACCAAGCAGAACTAACACCCCATTTTGCAGCTTAGACAGAACTACACTGACATTCTGCTTTGCTGCATTTGCAGAGTGACTTCTGCAAAATGTCCTAAACTAAGGCAGTTAACCACAGAGCATTTGCCAATACCATGGGAAAGGGGCAGTTAAGACATAAGCCCCCCAGGTGTCAGCAAAAAAAGACCATCAGCATAGAGACATTAACCTACTAGGTACACAGATAGGTGACCAAAGCCCTGATTGGCATGACAGCATGCCCGGATTGCTTAAGATAGTTCCACAAAAGAGTTAAAAAAAAATCCTTCAACCTAGAAACTCTGAGGGCAACTCTCTCAGGCCCCGGGTCCCTACCTGGGAGCATTTTGCTCTTACTCAATAAATTTTGCTTTGCTGCCCACCACTCTTCATCTGGTCTACCTCTTCATTCTTTGAAGTGGTATGACCAAGAACCACAAATGCTAAGGGGGCAAAAATCCTGTAATGTTATGATGTCCCAATTAAACCCACCCTTTTTCGTCTGCCACTTGGTACCCTTCATCCTTTCAACTCCCCTGGACAGACTTGTCTCCTATGACCCCATTCAAGTTCCCCCAAGTCAAGTCAAAGTGAAGGGCACAATATCTGCCTTGAATATGCTCAATACTTCACAAACTTACCCAACACACACACACACACACACACACACACACACACACACACACACACAATTTTCCGCCTCTTTGTTTTTGCTTTTGCTCTTCTGCCTAGATACTTTCACTGCCCATTCCGTATCTAATATTGCCTTCTATACACTACTCCCCCTTCTTCTGAACTTCATTTCTTTTCTTTCCTTATTTGTTTAGGAAGGAGGCTCCACACCCAGCATGGAGCCCCATATGGGGCTTAAACTCATAACCCTGAGATCAAGACCTGAGCTGAGATCAAGAGTTAGATGCTTAACTGACTGAGCCACCCAGGCGCCCCGGTTTATATTTGTTTTTGATCTCTGTTACATAACAATCTCCCTGACATTTGTGAGGCATTGGACATATTGGAGCAGACCTGCTTGAGCCCATCTTGGTATTCTATTCTCAGCATTTTGTTCATCTCTCTGCTGTGGTAAGCATCACGGTTTATTATATTGGATTATTGATGGAGTTGTCCTCTGATCCTCTCTTCTCTGCGCCCCCAATTAGATTTTAAGCTCCTTCAAGGAGGAACCTAATTTTTATTCCTCTTTCTGTTACCCACATACCCATACTTTACAAATAGCTGGCACTCAAAACAATTTTGTTGCTGTGTTCTAAAGTAACATGGATTTAAACTGCCGCATGGAAAATTCCCTGATGAAGAGGGAAAGCTCAGGGGATTCTTCCATGGATATTTTCCAGTGGGAAAAAGCTCTATTAGGGAAGAATCACCCAGAATGCAGGGAGATGGGGGGGGGGGAAGGATTCCCAAACAACCTGGTGATCTCAAAGAGCCTGAAATACAACCCATAATCATCACAAAAACAAACAAACAAGGGATATCCCATTTTCAGGTTTTCTGGGGGAGCCATTCTCTGGTAAGGAAGCTAGAAAGGAACCTTTCTTGGAGTCTTAGGATTCAGGTTCCCCTGCCCATCTATCCCTCAAAGAAGCGTGCTTATGTCCCTTTTTCTGTCCCTCTCCCTCACAACCCCCCCCCCGGCATTCCAGCCCAGGGCAGGGGGAGGCCAGCACACACAAAGCCTTCTGTGTATGGGGTGGTATGTCCCCCCACCCCTCCACCCAGAGGACACAATGCCCCTTCTGCTCCCTATGCTCTGCCCCCCTCCCCACCACCCCTCAACTGCACATGCCAGGCTGCAATTGGTTACTGACCCAGGACAGCCCCCTCATACTGGGACCCCAGGGGATTTTAAGCGGATTCCAGGAACCCCCGCTCAGTTCCTTGTCCCCCACTCTCCCAACCCCGCAGACACTCCGGGCCCTAGCCCCTGGCCCAACTATGGCTCCTGGGGCTCCCTCGTCCAGCCCCAGTCCTATCCTGGCTGTGCTGCTCTTCTCCTCTCTGGGTAAGTGGAGCTGCCCCAGTCTGGGGGCCCTGGGGCTCAGGATGGCTCTCAGCAACCTTCTCGCTGCCTTTGCTGCAGTCCCCACTGCAACCAAAAAGTGAGAAGGAGCAGGAAGGTGATACTATACTCAGATGGGGAAATATATATATCTGGACAGTTGAGCCATATACATATGTATATATGGTTTGGAGGGAGACAGTAAAGGTATTCTGTGAGGGGAGGGAGAAGGTAAAAGAGTGTAGAGAACTTCCCTGAGGTGGAGCTGACTGGACAGGCTGGAAAGCAGTGGCATGCCCCCGGAGCCATGCTGAGGGCCTGGTGGGAAGCAGTGTCATCAGTGGTAGGGAACAGGGCCAGACACCTGCGTTCTGGTCCCAGTGCATTCACTAGTAGTGTGTCAGGTACTTAATCTTAGTCTCCCTCAATAGAAAAGTCAGAGAATGTGATCCAAGGAAGGAGCCCAAGGTTTGTGGTCTCAACTCATCCAATCCTTTGTCTCTTGGTGCCTCAGTTTCTCCCCGTGGATCCATTGTCTATTATGTGAGTGAGTGGAATAGAAGAAAGATTCTATGAGATCCTAAGATCTTGTCCATCTAACGTGGTCTTCCTTCATAAGTTAACCATCCCCTTTCTTACCGCATGGCAAATGTTGAATGATCAAGAGGAGGTCAAAACAGGGTTATTTGAATGGATGCTTCCCTTCTCCAAACTTCCCCAAAGCCTAGTAGCATAGATAAGCAGTAGGCAAATTGGGAGTGAAGGAGAACTGCTCAGAATAGCCAAGGTTCTCTGCTTACAGTTCTTTGAGTTCTAAACCCAGAACCCATTCTCTTCTGGGCATTGTACTGGACTGCTCTGGGACATCCAGAGAAAATGTTAAATAGAGGGAGTTAGAGAAGGTCATAGTGAGGGAAATGGAGAGAGGGAGTCTTGCAGAATAAGGAAGATAATTCTTTTCCAGAACCTGTCCACCCATAGAACCATGGAACAGAACTGAAGGGCAGTTGGTGTTAGAACAGGAGGAATAGAAGTTAGATCCAATGAATAACCTTTGTTGTTGCATTTGGGTTTCCCAAGAGAGCGCTAAGAAGTGAGTCATTGATATTGCGTGCTGAGGTGGGAGATTTGAGACTATGGAGCAGGAGTGGGGGGATTAAGAGGTAGGGGGGCACTATAAGCCCCCAACATAGGTCAGACAATGGGTCTCTGTTTTTTTGGTTGCTTCCTCCCCCTCCCATAGAACAAAAGGGTCTACAGTTGCCCCCCCCCAGGGCCAGCCCACACACATAATCTCCCTGGAATGGCCTTCCTTGTGTGGGTGAGTCTTGGGAGTGGCACTGGGCCAGAATGGCCAAGAGGAGGGTGAGGAGGGTCAAACCACAGATGACTCAAACGCGGAGTCATGTGAGCTCTGGGCTCAGGGGTCTTCCTTTGTACCCAGCTTCCCCTGAGAGGGGTACAAGATCCTTCCCTCCCTGACCTGCCTCTCAAGAGCAAGTTGTATGGCAACTAGGGATCCAGCAGTGAGGACAATTGAACCAGGGCAAAACATTCTTTAGTTATTTTCTTTCTTCTTATTATTTTTTTTTGCAAAAAATTTGAATTTTTGATGCTGTGAAATACTATACAGCTGTTAAAAATAAGATTGATCTTTATGATTCAACATGGGAAGCTCCAATAGATAGATAGATAGATAGATAGATAGATAGATAGATAGATAGATAGATGATAGATAGATAGATAGACAGATAATAGATAGATGATAGAGTCTATATATATGCTCTTCTTTTTTTCTTTTATTTTCTTTTCTTGACAGAGAGAAACACAGCTGGGAGGGAACACAAGCAGCAGGAGTGAGAGAGGGAGAAGCAAGCTTCCCACTCAATAGGAAGACCAACTCAGGCAAAGGCAGACGCTTAATGACTGAGCCCCTATATATATATATATTCTTAAGTGAAAAAAAAAAAACCAAGTAGAATATGATGCGATGTATGTCGAAAGGAAAGAAAGCTCCGTGAAACAAAACTATTTCATGTAAGCACATGTGCATCTTCAGTTTGCTGAGTTCATATTGACCCTGATACATTGAAAAAGGTCACACACTAGATTGATTAACAGTGGTCGTCTCTGGGAGAGGACTACAGGAAAAGAATTGGTTAGGGGTATCGTTAAGAGGAACTCTAGGGGCGCCTGGGTGGCTCAGTTGGTTAAGCGACTGCCTTCGGCTTAGGTCATGATCCTGGAGACCTGGGATCGAGTCCTGCATCGGGCTCCCTGCTCATGGGAAGCCTGCTTCTCCCTCTCTCACTCCCCCTGCTTGTGTTCCCTCTCTGGCTGTGTTTCTGTCTGTCAAATAAATAAAATCTTTTTATAAAATAAAATAAAAAATAAATACTTTCTTTAAAAAAAAGAGGAACTCTAGCTTTATCTCTATGGTTTGAATAGTTTATAAAAATAATGCAAAATGTGGGGTTGCCTGGGTGGCTTTGTTGGTTAAGCGACTGCTTTCGGCTCAGCTCATGACCCTGGAGGCCCGGGATCAAGCCCCACATCAGGCTTCCTACTCGGCAGGAAGCCTACTTTTCCCTCTCTCAGTCCTTCTGCTTGTGTTCCCTCTCTAACTGTGTTCCTCTCTGTCAAATAAATAAATAAAATCTTTTTTAAAAAGAATGCAAAATATATTACTGTATAACTAATAATAAATTTTCTTTTTTTAACTTACAATAAATTTTAAAAACCTTAAAGCCTACCTCTAAAGGGTAACTTAAGAGTTAAATGCTGAGGGGTGCCTGGGTGGCTCAGTTGGTTAAGCGACTGCCTTCGGCTCAGGTCATGATCCTGGAGACCCGGGATCAAGTCCCACATCGGGCTGCCTGCTTGGCGGGAAGCCTGCTTCTCCCTCTCTCACTCCCCCTGCTTGTGTTCCCTCCCTGGCTGTGTTTCTCTCTGTCAAATAAATAAAATCTTAAAAAAAAAAAAAGAGTTAAATACTGACCCAAAGAGCAAGTGAGACATGGAGACAGAATCTAACTTCTGGAAGCCCTCAAGAGAGTTCTGCTACTGCTGATTTCATTTTTTTTGAATGAATATGCTAAGGAGCTTGAACCAACACAGCATTTCCACCCAACTATTCAGTCAACCCAGGGAGATTTGGGCTTGCGAGTTGATCATTGCCGCCCAGCTTTGCTAGGGCCCTGACTCAGCCTTGACTTCCTATTGGTCTCACTTCCTCAGTATGCCTCGTTGGGCACACCTGTGCATCCGATTCCCCTCTCTGCTTGCAGTGCTCCCCCAGGCCCAGGCCATTGTGGTTTACACGGACAGGGAGGTCCACGGTGCGGTGGGCTCCCGGGTGACCCTACACTGCTCCTTCTGGTCCAGCGAGTGGGTCTCAGATGACATCTCCTTCACGTGGCGCTACCAGCCTGAGGGGGGCCGTGACGCCATCTCGGTGAGTGCCTGCGGGAGTCCTGGGATTGGATAACCAAAGCGCCGCTTCCAAGAACAATAGAAAAGAGCACTTGGGCAAAGGAGGGGAAAGCCTTTATGAGCTATAATCCTAACTTTCACAAGGCAAGCAGCAATCTGACTAGGGCGTATCTACACTGTCTCCCCCACCCCCAGCTACCCTCTCCACCCAGGGTCCCTTACCCTAAGGCCAGACTCACATACTTCCCCTCGTTTCTCATAGATCTTTCACTATGCAAAGGGACAACCCTACATTGATGAGGTGGGGACTTTCAAAGAGCGCATCCAGTGGGTAGGGGACCCTCGTTGGAAGGATGGCTCTATTGTCATACACAACCTGGACTACAGTGACAACGGCACCTTCACCTGCGACGTCAAAAACCCACCAGACATAGTGGGCAAGACTTCCCAGGTCACACTCTATGTCTTTGAAAAAGGTGTGAGGGGATTTGGGAATAGTGGTGGGGTGGGGATCCGGGGAGGCCTGGGTGGCTCATGGAAGAGGCAAAATGCCTGGGCGGTGGGAGGGTGGGCAGAAGGCAGCCTCGGCTGAGACTTGTACAGATCTAATGGCAGGGCACAGATGTGGGGCTAAGACCCAAAGGGGCAGGACCCTGCTCACTCCGTTCCTTCTTTTCCCTCCCCTCCTAGTGCCAACCAGGTACGGGGTAGTACTGGGAGCAGTGATCGGGGGTGTCATAGGGGTGGTGCTGTTGCTGCTGCTGCTTTTCTATCTGATTCGGTACTGCTGGCTCCGCAGACAGGCGGCCCTGCAGAGAAGGCTCAGGTAAGGGCAGCCGGCCAACCCTCCTTCCAACCGCACCGTGGCCCATCTGGGCAGAGACTCCACTGGGGGTGTGGGGGGCAGCCAAGGGGAAGAAGAAGGTGGAGCTGCTCTGGATGGGACTCCCGCATGGAGGGGGGCCAACCACAGCAACCCTTTCCCTGCAGCGCCATGGAGAAGGGGAAATTGCACAAGCCTGGGAAGGACACGTCCAAGCGTGGCCGGCAGGTAAGCGGGACCTGGGGCCAGAGGAACTGGGGCTCTGGGGAGCGGGCTGGGGGGGTGGGCAGCAGTGAGGGGTGGGGTGGGGAGAGTCAGGCACCCCCGGACGGGCGGCTGACACGCGTCCCCTTCCTGCAGACGCCGGTGCTGTACGCCATGCTGGATCACAGCAGAAGCACCAAAGCCAGTGAAAAGAAATCCAAGGGGCTGGGGGACTCTCGCAAGGATAAGAAATAGCGGTTAGCGGGCCGGGCGGGGGGTCGGGGGGCAGGAGCGGAGTCCACCAAAGCCGCTCAGGTGGTGGTCATTGAGATGGAGCTACGGAAGGATGAGCAGAGCTCGGAACTCCGGCCTGCGGTCAAGTCCCCCAGCAGAACCAGCCTCAAGAACGCCCTCAAGAACATGATGGGCCTGGACTCAGACAAGTGACCACCCCCCCGGGCCCTGTCAGAGCAGGGGGACCTAGGCTCCTCTTAGCCCCCGTCTAGGTGCTTTCCTCCTTAGCTCCCCAGCCCCGCCCTGCCCTAAGCAGCTTTGAGATGTAAGTTTCATTCCACAGTTCATTCTCCAGGCACCTCCTCTTTCCCCCACCTTCCTTCCCTGGCTCGCTGGGAGCCCGGGCCTGACCCTACCCTTCACCGGCCCAAGGACTGTGTGATTGGTGCCTGTCCCTCCGGCACCGAGAAGAAAGGGACCTTGACACCCTGGGCCTCAACCCCAGGCCACCTGGTCTTTCCGTCCCTTGCACCGCCCAGCGTGTCCCCAGCGCTTTTCTTTCTCACCCTCCCTCCTCTCCATCAGGTGGCCTAGTTCCATACTGTGTTCCTCCCAGCTAACACCCGGATCACCCAGATCAGACTTTCCTTCAGGGTTTATTTAGGTTGTTAGTTATTTTTTATTTTTTAATCCATTCTTTTGGTTTGTTTGCCTGTACCCTCCTCCCATGACTGAGTACCAATGACGTCATGTGGTTTTCGCAATTCCCCACTCCCCCAATTAAAGGATTTCAATTAAATCCTTAATGGAGAGCCTGCCCAAGCAGAGGGGCCCCTGGTGCTCAGTCCTCAACTACAGGGTTGGTGGCCCTGACCACTGTGGAGCACTGTTTCGGTCATGGGGAAGGAGAGACAGAGAGAGGCAAAGAATCCTCACAGGTCAGGGGATTGAGGAGGGGCCAAATAAGCCTTAAGAAATGGCTTTTAAACAACCGAAGAGAAAGGAGAAACAAATGGGAAATGGGGGGGGAGGGGAGAGGCTGCACTCCCAGCCACAGGGGATTGTTCGGATTTTTCTACATTCTGTATATTTCTTCTCAAACCCCCAATGTCCTTAAATGTTTAATAAACACTGACATTTCCAGAAGTTCTGCCTCCATCTCCAGCTTCCTCATTCTCCTGGAAATATTCCTTCTCCTTATTCCATCCCCAACCTCCTACCTTCTCCCAATTCCTTCCTTCTCCCACTCCTCTTCCTCATCTACTGGTTTCAGTTAAGAATTTGGCTTTTTGGTTTGGACTTCCATAGGAGAGTGGAAAGAACTCTGAAATCAGCTAACAAGACAGGTTTGACAAATACGTGCTAAATTGTGTGTCAGGCTCTGCATTTACGGCTTAAAACACAGACTCCCTCTTTGCCAGGATTTGAATTTTGAAAATATGTCAGCCACTCACTAGATGTAGTTATTTGACTTTGGTAAGCCTGTTTCTGCATTTGTAAATTCAGATCATACCTGCCCAGCTTAATTCCAGGATATTTATGAGAACCGCATGAGATCCTGCATACAGAAAACTTTGTAAACAATAAACTGATGTGCGATGAAGATATTAGAGATCAGTCCTTTGGAACGTTTCTACGTCTTGTCTAAAGGATTACGCTTTACAAACTAGCATAAATCCCAGCCCTACAAACAGGCACATGCAACTTTAGTTTTTTCACTATCTGAGCTATGCTATTAATACTTCATTATCTAGTCTGTTGGTATGCTAATTTAGGCACATCATTAATATCCTGGATTACTTAGATGATTGTGGAAAGACATATATACATATCATTTTCCCTGGGGGGCTGGGAGGCAAGTCACACTGAAGGCAAAAAAACAGGACCCCCACAAGTCATCTCTTCACCTTGTTAAGAGGTCAAAGATAAGATTTTATTTTTTTTAAGATTTTATTTATTTACCTGAGAGAGAGAGAGAGAGATCATGAACAGGGGGAAGGGGTAGAGGGAAAAGCAGACCCTAGCCGGAAAAGGGAGACCCGATGCAAGATCGGATCCCAGGAAGGACCAGAGCTGAAGGCAGACATTTAACTGACTGAGTCGCCCAGGAACCCTAAGGATAAGATTTTAAATACCAGCTTTGCTGAAGACCAGAGTGCTTTCATTTGCTTCAAGGGGAATCTTCCACTTTTTTCTTTTAAAAAAAAAAAAAAAAAAGATTTTATTTATTTGACAGAGAGAAACACAGCCAGGGAGGGAACACAAGCAGGGGGAGTGAGAGAGGGAGAAGCAGGCTTCCTGCCGAGCAGGGAGCCCGATGTGGGGCTCGATCTCGGGTCTCCAGGATCATGACCTGAGCTGAAGGCAGTCACTTAACCAACTGAGCCACCCAGGCGCCCCCACATTTTTCTAAAAAGAAAAATTAACCCAAATTCATTTTAATATAAAGGCTAATAGATTCCACTGGGCAAGTGCAAATCAAAACTACCATGAGATAGGGCTTGAGCTCCATTAGAGGGGCCACTATCAAAGAAAACAGAACAAAATAACAAGTGTTGTAGAGGATGTGGGAAAATTAGAGCCCTGTACTTTGTAGAATGGCGCTGCCCCCCCATGGAAAGCAATATGGATATTCCTCAAAAAATTAAATACAGAATTACCATATCATTCAGCAGTTCTTCTTTTGGATATATACCCAAAAGAATGGAAAGCCAGATCTTTTTTTTTTTTAAGATTTTATTTATTTATTTGACAGAGAGAAACACAGTGAGAGAGGTAACACAAGCAGAGGGAGAAGCAGGCCTCCCACCGAGCAGGAAGCCCAATGTGGGACCTGAGCCGAAGGCAGTCGCTTAACCAGCTGAGCCACCCAGGCGCCCTGAAAGCCAGATCTTAAAGAGATATTTGTACACTCCTGTTCACAGCAGAAATATCACAGTAGTGAAAATGTAGAAGCAACTCCATGGGTGATGGGCTATACACATGACTGACTATTATTCAGAAAGGAAGGAAATTCCGACTTATACTACAACAAGAATGAACTTGAGGGCACTATGCTATGTAAAGTAAGCCAGTCACAAAGACAAATATGATATGACTCCACTTATATGACATGCTTAGGGTAGCCACATCATAGAGACAGAAAGTAGAATGGTGGTTTCCAGGGGCTGGTGAGGGGAAGATGCTTAACTGATTGAGCCCACACAGGAGCCTCCTCCCTCCCTATTTTAAAGATTTTATTTATTTGCGAGAGATGGAGAGCATAGAATAGAATTAAAAATAAAATCTTAGGGAAAAAAAGTAGAGATTGAAAGAACCTGGAAGACATTTTTTGTTCGTCCCACATGATGTGTATTTGTTTATTTAAATTAAAGCTACATTTGATTGTCACAAGGCAGGGATCATCTTAAACTGAATATTTCCCCCCCTTCCAGGTGAGGGCTGCATTCTCACCACTCATTTCCTTACCTGCCTAACCACTCAATGTATCAATTTGCTACTCTGTCTTAAAGCATCCAAGAAATTGGACAAATATTTATGGGTGGGAGTGAGGTTGGGAGAGGGAGGCTATAGTCAAACTACACACGGCGAGAGCTCGTCACAGCTCCTCAAAGAGACCACCAGTCATGGTGCTCGACTCCGGCTACACTGACTACCCTCTATGATAACATAAAAATCAGAAGAAAGAGATGAATAAAATGCTTGACTTACACAAATAAGCACATATCTAAAACAAGCAAAGAGAAAACATGTCAATTCACTATTAGTCCTTTTTCTGGGATTGGTCAAGAAGCCATAATTGATACCTAGGAACTGCTTTCACAACTCATTCCACATGTCCCCTGCCCTCAGCCAGAATCTCAGATAGTCAGGGTCTTCACCTGGTAAAGTAACCCAAAATTCCATTTCTGACTCAAGGTCTGAGCTCTCATTGCCCTGCCTTTTTTTGGTTGCCTCCTGTTTCGAGTAACCTTTACTATAAGGCATGGAAGTGCTAAGTGGTGCCCAGAGAATCCCCTGGGTTCCAGAAATAGCTCTCCCTGTTCCCAGCATGCACCAGCAACCCAAATTTCACCTAGGTTATCAGGATCAATCACACCAGCCATCCTTGAACCTCTGGATTCCCAGATGACCAGGTGATTGTCTCATCTTCCAGTTTGATGGAAATGTTGTGTTAACTGGTAGAAACAGGAGCAGTGTCAAAGGACCCTGGGCTATATCTGGACCTGTCCAAGCTTGATTCTTTATACAGAGCCTTCATTCATGGTAGACTGTTATTGGGTACACCCAATCTGATTGCTAGATGGATGAGACAACAACTGGCTCAGGATGGGAAGCTCAGGTCCCATAGTCACCTGATGTTCTCTGACCTTTTGTAGCTTAGCTCACTCAAGGGCACTGAATGTCCCACCCTGGCCTATAAGCCTGGGCTGTGTATCATGCACGATTTCCGAATGCAGGAGACCAATTATGGCACCAGAGTAAAACCTGAGTTAAGGAATCAGAAAGGTCTGAAGCTTTAAGGGAGTTTTTTAACCCCTGTGAACCCCTCTGAATTTATTAAATGGGTGTGATATTGTATAATGTATAATGGTTAATGAGAATCAAGGTGTGATCATGACATTTATATTGAGAAATACATCTTTGGTCTTCGCCCTGTTTTTGGCATCGAGCTCCAAAACTCCTGGAATTTCCTAATTGATGAGAACAACAGCGATGTCATTTGTTATTAGTGAGGTGATGTTTAGAAAGCCCCTAGATGCCCTAAAGACGGTGCCAGATGCCAGGACATGCAGCCACGTAATTAGAGGCTAGGAACTTCAGTCCCACCCTCTGACCTCCAGGAGAGGTGAGGTGGGGTTAGGGGTTGAATCAATCACTAATGGCCAACCAGTTAACCAATCATGCCTGTGTAATGAAGCCTCCATAAAAACCTAAAAGGTTAAAAAAAAAAAAAAACCTAAAAGGTTGGGGTTCAGAGAGATTTTGGGTTGGCAAACGCTTGGAAATATGGGGAAGGTCGTCTAGTTGGAGAGGGCATGGAAGTTCCTTGCCCTCTCCCCGTACACTGCCCTCTACATCCATTCTATCTGGCCGTGCTGGAGTTCTATCCTTTCATAATGAGCCAGTGGGTAGAATATTTCTCTGTGAGCTGCTCTACAAGTTAATGAAATGCACGGAGGGGGGGTGTTGAAACCTATGACCTACAGCAAGTTGGCCAGAGGCACAGATGAAAACCAGGGTTTGCAACGGGCATCTGATGGGGGTGGGGGCAGTCTTACAGGACTAGACCTTAACCTGAGGGGTCCGACATTATCCCCAAGTACAAAGTGTTAGAATTGAGCTGAATTATAGGACATCCAGCTAGTGTTAGAATTGCTTGGTGGTGTGGGAAAACCATATAGACAGAAACACAAACATGCTGGAATTGGGAGCTGAGCCCATATAAGAGAAATATTGAATGTCAGATTATTAGATTGGTGTTAGAATAAAAAGTTATTGGCTGATTTGGAAAAGCCTTCGGTGATAGCTTCTTTCCTTAGAAAGTGCATTGGGGTCATCTAGAAGATTCTACTTTTTTTTTTTCCTTTGAGAGAGAGAGAGAGAGAGAGAGAGAGCATGTGGGAGGTGGGGGCAGAGAGAGTGTTAAGCAGGTGTGAGCCCAGCGCAGAGCCTCACATGGGGCTTGATCTTGCAACCCTGATATCAAGACCTGACCCAAAATCAAGAGCTGGAGGCTTGGGATGCCTGGGTGGCTCAGTAGTTAAGCGTCTGCTTTTGGCTCAGGTCATGATCCTGGGTCCTGGCATCGAGTCCTGCATCGGGCTCCCTGCTCAGCGGGAAGCCTACTTCTCCCTCTCTCAACCCCTCTGCTTGTGTTCCCTCTCTCGCTGTGTTTCTCTCTGTCAAGTAAATAAATAAAATCTTTGGAAAAAAATACTCTGTGTTCATATGTAAAATGAAGCCGAGTCCTGGGCTCCCAAGTGTAATAAGAGATTGTTCACCTACATTGGTATCAGGTGTACTTTTATTTTTATTCATTTATTTGTGTTTTTGTTTTTGTTTTTTTAAAAGTGAGAGAGGGAGAAGCGGGCTTCCTGCCAAGCAGGGAGCCCGATGCGGGGCTCGATCCCGAATCTCCCGGATCATGACCTGAGCCCAAGGCAGTCGCTTAACCAACTGGGCCACCCAGGCGCCCCTGTTTTTATTTTTTTTAGATTTAATTTATTTATTTGACAGAGAGAAAGATCACAAGCAGGCAGAGAGGCAGGCAGAGAGAGAGGAGGAAGCAGGCTCCCCGCTGAGCAGAGAGCCCGATGCGGGCCTCGATCCCAGGACCCTCAGATCATGACCTGAGCCGAAGGCAGAGGCTTTAACCCACTGAGCCCCCCAGGCGCCCATGTTTGTTTGTTTTTAAAGATTTTATTTATTTATTTGAGAGAGAGAAAGGGTGATAGAGAGCACGAGAGGGGAGAAGGTCAGAGGGAGAGAAGCAGACTCCCCGTGGAGCCGGGAGCCGATGCAGGACTCCGGGATCATGGCCTGAGCTGAAGGCAGCCGCTTAACCGACTGAGCCACCCAGGCGCCCCGGTGGGACTTTTAAAAGACACGTGGGACGTGGGACATTTTGTGCAGCACTGTCCTGGTCACTGCAGTATGTCTAGCATCTTTGACCTCAAGACACAGGATAATACCAGGAGACCCTCCATGCCCACCCAACCCCCCAATGTACGAAGATAACCAAAAATGACCTCGTGGATTTACAAAACATCCCCTAGAGGGCAGTAAGTCCCCCTGTTGAGAAGTGGCTGAGGGGACCAAATGTGACCTGGAGCCCTCCCACTCGTTAAGGAAGAGTTGGGTTTCCTTTCATGATGCCCATGTCTACTCACCTTAGACCTCATGTGAGCCTGTTGACCCTCCCTCCGTTCTAGGTCCGCATATCAGCCCTACCTCCCAAGTTGTGAGGCCCACTTCTCTCTCCATTTCAGGCCTCCAGCACCAGGGAAGGCAGCTGGATGAGAACAGGCACTGATAGAACTCTAGAATGGAGTCTGGCAGAGAGGTCAAGTAAAGCCAGTTCTGGTCCTTCTCTGAAAGGAGGGGGGGCCAGAAAGGATGCAGATCTTACCTGTGTGGACCACAAGAGAGCAAATAGGTAAGGCTGAGCTCAGCCAAGGGAAGCTGTGCCCTCAGACCTGGTGGAACAACAACCCTGCCTTCCGAGCTGTCTGCCTTCACTCATCCAGCCCCTTACCAAGGTGGGACAAGGAGCAGATTGTAGAGCCAGACTCTCGTTCCCATCCTTGCTCATTCTCTTCACTTTGGGAAGGTTCTTTGACCTCTCTGTGCCTCAGTTTCTTCATGTGTAAAATGGGGATAATAGGATCTATGTCATAGGGGTCTAAGAATTAAATGAGTTGATAGACGTAAAAGTGCCTGGTACATAGTAATTTACAAGTCTTAGATGTTATTATGGTCAGCGCCATTCATACCCTTCAGGGAGCATTAGGCTAAGGAGTGACCCCAAGTTGGGGGATGAGCATTCCTAGGGATGCACAACTATCATGAAACAAACTGACAGAGTTACATGTGTGAGTAAGGATACTTGCAGCTAATCTAGCAGAGATGGCTCCTTGTTTCATTCTTTGAAGATGGAGGTGACTGGGGAATAAGAAAGGCCAGTTACCACCATCATCATCACCATCATCATCATCACACTAAGGGAAAGATAGAACGCTGGATGGAAGAGGGAGGGCTGTCGATGGCAAGGCTGGGTGGAGGAGGGACGTAGTCAAGGAAGGAATAAGGAAACATTTCCTGCAGCCTTGAGAAAGGATTTACTTTCTGACCATCTATGGACTGTGAGTCTCTGCCTTTGTAGACCTCGAGTATGAGCTGCTACCCAAATGACCAGAAAGGAAACAAAACTCCCGACCTCCAGACCCTCAGTCTTCAGAGGCGCAGGCAGCAGAAGTGCCGCATTTGGAGAGAAGATGGTGCAGAACAGGAAGGAACAGCTCAGCAGAGAGTAATTCCCGTAAGGGCTGGATCTCAGAGACCAAGTGCAGCAGGAACAAAGTCGCTCCCAAGATTAGGCTCCTCTGCCCCCTCCAACAGCCTCAGGAATAAAAGAAACACAGCAAGGGCAAGAGGGGCAGGAGAGGCAGAAGTGGGCAGGAAGGGCAGCTCTCCAAAAGGACATTAGGGCAGGAGTCAAGTGTAAGAGAAAGAGATAGACATGGGAAAGCTGCCTCTACTGTGAGGCCAGACCAAGGAGAGCTCAGAAGTCCTGAAAGCAGGTTTCCCAGGAAGCAGGATCCTTGTCCCCTTGAGCTGCCTGAATTTCTCCCCAAAGCTTCACCTTCCAGTCTGGGCTCTGGGAACGTATGCTGAAGTATCCCCCTGGCTCAGATCTCCAGACCTCTTCCATTTTTGTCAGGGTTATCCTCCCCGCTCGGCCACCCCTCCCAACACAGGCAGAAAAGCCCCGAAAGGCATGTGAATGACAGACATGTGAAAACCGAATTTGCTTTTTTCCCCTTGACTGTTTCTGCCTGTCTCTTCTGTTAGTCCATGGATTAGAACGCTCATCAGTCCCCCAGAGACTCGCAGTTTTTGCGCCACAAAACAAAGTACCCAAGAACGATTCCTTACTGACCAGTACTCCAGGATTGGGTCTCCGGTGGCAGGAACCAGAGGCACAGGGAAGAAAATGCTTCTAGAGCAAGAAATGGTGAAGGGGAAAAGCACGTCAGCACCATGCTCCAGATCAGTGTGGCAAAAAAACCCAAAAGGCAAATAATCCTCCACGCAGCCAAGCCAATAGGACGGGGCTGGTGGCGAGCCCTGCCACTGCCTTCGCACAGCCAGCTCTCAGAAGCCCAGATCACTGGGAACAGGGAGCACTGTCCTCCCTCCGCGTCCACGGGCGCAGACCACGGTAAGGCACGGCCAATGCCCATCTCATGTCCACGGAATATCCTGTAGCCACGGACATTGCTAGGCAACGGTCAACTTCGGGGCATAGGTTGCCTTCCAGGGTTATTGTTCTCTGCTTCCTACTCCCAGCTGCTACATCATTTCAGCTTCTGCATTCTTTCCTTTTTTTTTATTTAAGATTTTATGTATTCATTCATTTATTTATTCGAGAGTGAGAGAGAGGGACAGAGGGAGAGAGAGAATCTCAAGCAGACTCCCTGCTGAGCACAGAGCCCCATGCAGGGGCTCGATCTCACAACCTCAAGATCATAACCTGACCTGAAATCAAGAGTCGGACACTCAACAGACTGAGCCACCCAGGGGCCCCTGTATTCCTGAATCAGGAAAGGAAGGGTGAATGCTAAGAAGCAAAGAGAGTGTGTGACCATGAGCTTTTCTTGCTTGGTCTTCCAGTATTCAGCTTCCAGTTTCAGTGTATAGAGACCTTTTCTCAATAGTGCAAGCTCCCTGGAACGCCATCGTTTTATTTAATTCATGGTTTAAAATCTTCAGCATGACAGTGGTGCTCTCTACTGATCCAGAGTCATCTTTTCCTTGCCCTAAGTTAGAGAAATAGTGGGAGGGAGAAGAAATGTGGGAGGAAGACAAAGCAGGAGGGACAGTGAGACTGGGTCATTTGGGGATAGGGAGCAAGGAAGGCTGGGTTTGTTTTCCAAGGGATAGATCCCAAGTGTGCTCGGAGCTGAAAGGCGAGCAGGAAGGCAGCGAGAAGCCTTGCAGGTGTGCACGGGGGTGGTGACAGCAGTAGACAGCAACCGACCGTGTGGGCGGTGAATCAAGGTGAAGTGAAGGTGGGGGGGAGGGGGCAGGGATGGGCTTCAGTCTACGCTTGCTCAGGCAGTATCTGGTTCCTGTGCCACGGTGTGGTCCATGCGGTCCCCCACCCTCCCCGAGGCCACATTCACATTCATCCCCCAAAAAACAGAAATAGAAGTTAGATGACCCCACTGGGGTTTTGTTTTGTTTTTTTAATCATAATTAAACATGCTCCAATCACATAGAGTGGCTACTTCACTTCTGCTCTGACTCCACAGTGGGGTACGTGGGAACTACAGGGGTCCCTTAGTTGGTGTGGCCTCTAGGGATGGCTAGATTTGGGAGGTTAGAGGTAGGTAGGGTAGCAGAAATTCTTCATCTAGCACACGCCTACTGGCAGTAGTTGTCTCCAGAAAGCTCCCCTCCCTTACCTTTCTTTCCTCCCCAGATCTACTCTAGGCCCAGCTCCCTACCCAGAGCCCTTTGAAGCCTCTTCTGCCTCTGCCCTTGACGGTCCTGGACTGGATGATGAAGGAAACTTTCTCTGGCCTCCACCTGTCCCAGGCTTCCTCCCTTGGAACTCGTCTACTCAGCATGCACTAATGTGGAAGGTGCTTGATCTGGGTCTGCCTCGAGCAGAGGGAGGCTCCAGTCCCCACTGTCGCTTAGCTCTCAGGAGGGAACGGGGGTGTGTTGGTGCAGAAGATGTGAAACACATCACCTGAAGTGTGACGGTTGTACCTGGCGGAGCAGTGCCAAGGTCCACCCTCAAGCACCCCACTCTGAAGGTTCTCCCCTCCCCTCCAAAACTGCCAGGGGTCCCACTCTCCACCTCAAAACCTCCTGCTCTTCAACCTCACAGGCCAGGTACCGGTTCTGGTCAAGGAGGCTCATCCCAAGGACAAGCGGCTGCCAACTGAATTCTTCATTTTTCCCTATGTTCCTTGTGCCTCTACTGTTTCGATGGCCTGAGGGGTGACCAGAGAAAATAATATATAAGGGTTGAACTTGCCTCAACAAGAGGCTAGAGGGACAGAGAGACGAAGACACCTAGGAGTCAGACTGTGGTGAAGGGGAGAGAAGGGAGAGAGTGAAGAGCCAGGCTGGCTGCTCAGGAGCTCGGATCCTTTTTCCTTTTCTGGAATCTCCGGAACTTGCCCTGGATAGCAAGGGCGGCCTTCTCTGTTTCTGGTGCTGTCAGATCGATGTCAATCTCCTCCTCCTCCTCAGCCTTCTTGGCACTGCCAGCTTTCCCTGCAGATAGTTGAGAGAGTCATTGAGGAGTAAACCTTCATTGCCCCCGCCCCTTTCTCCAGGCCCCATATACAGCGGTTAGGGTCCACTTCCGGTTGGGCCCTGGGAGGTTCTCCAATCTTTGCTAGGACCAGGAACACCTGATTTACGCTCCTGGAAGCTTCAGCCAGGGTACCCAAGCTGAGAACTAGCTCAGCTTACTTAGGAGCTCTGACGCTCTTAGACCAAGATGACAAATGTCTTCTATCATCGCTTATTCCTCCGTCGTACAACTCAAAGCCCCAGAGCATACTGACTTTCCCCAGCTTTTCCACAATTTCTGCTTGAGATAGTGGCTGGATTATCTCGTGAGCTTCCTCCTATCACGGTGCCTGTTTCCAAGCACTCCAGAGCCAGCTTCCAAAATCAAGGAGTAAATAACAGACTTCCTCTTTAGGATAAAGTGGGAGAAAGCCTACAGGTCTAGTAGTTCTTACCTAGTGCTTTGTTTCACTTGTCCACATTCTTATTCCAATTATATCCGACTCTAGGAGCTTCAAGACTTAGAGCCCTACCTGTCCTCATGTCCCCGTATTCCCCCATGCTACACACCGCCAGGCCTGGCCCCACTCACCCTTCTCCTCTGGGCCAGGTGCCTGGTTGGCTGCTGGGGATGTTTTGGTATTAAGCTGGAAGAGAAAATTCAGAGTATTAGATATCCACAGAAGCATTAAGCTGCCATCCCCTCAGACTCCTCATCAACACTTCCAAGTCTTCCTATTACCAGGTGCGCTCCTCAGTCTTTTGAAGAAGTGAGTCTGAAGAGCAGAGAGAGGGAGAAAAGTGATCAAAATTCATTCAACAAGCATTTATTTGCGCTAGGGACATTGCAGAGGACAAAACAGACAAAACCTCTGCCCCTCAAGGGATTTACATTCTGGCATACAGAGAGACTAATAAAATATTAGGTTAGGTGGTCATAAGTATTACAGAAAAAAGACCAGAAAGCAGGTAGTGAGTGCTTTATGCAGAAATACAGTTTTACACAGAGTGGTCAGGAATATTCTCTCTGAAAGTGGCATCTGAGCCAAAAGCTAAAAGAGATAAGGGAGGAAGGGTAACCGGAGTCCGGGCGGGAGCTACCAACGGCAGTGGGCAGAAGTGAGAGGGGCCTATTTGAGAGACAGCAAGAGATCTATGCAGCTGGAGTGGAGAGAGGAAGGAAGTAGGAGGAAGGGGGGATGGAGACCAGATCAGAGATAACTAGGGTCGGCAGATGATGTAGGACCTTGGGAGTCTTCTTAAGGAGTGAGACTTTTACAAGTGAGATGAGAAGGCACGGGAAACCAGCACTTTGCACAAGGGGGGCACGAGGAGGAAGCAGGAAAACCTGCTAGGAGGTTGTTGCAGATAGCGAGGTAGGAGGCAATGCTTGCTTGGGTCAGCATAGGGCAGTGGGGGTGGTGAGACAGGATTCGATCCTGGGTATATTTTCAAGCTATGACCACAGGGACTGGTTGACGGGGTGAGTGGCATTTTGAGAAAGGGTCACGGATGACTCCAAAGTATTTTGCCTAAGGAACTGAAAAAAATAAAATAAAATTGTCATTTCCTGAAATGGAGAAGACAGCAAGGGCAGCAGGTTTTAGGAAGAAAGGCCTATTAATCACTTGAGGAGATGTTTTTATAAGCTGCTGGATAAGGAGAGGAGTTAAGGAGCAGGATCTGCCCTAGAGATATGAATTAGGCCGTTACTAACATATGGATGACATTTAAAGCCATCAGACTGTGAGATCACCATCAGATAAAGAAGAGAAAAGGGTCAAATCCTGGGGCACTCCAGGGAGGAGAGGTTGTAGAAAAGAGGAAAAATCAGTAAGGAAAATTGAAAAGTTCAATTCTGCAGGAGGGCCAAGTAAGATGAAGACTGGGGATTGACCAGTGGGTTTTGTTGTATGGAAATCACTGGGGGCTTTGACAAGAGAAGTTATAGTGGAGGAAGGGAGCAAAAGTCTGATTAGAGGTGGTTCGTGAGGGAAATGGAGGAGAGAGATTGAAGCAGCAAAGAGAGAACGAGTTCCAAAAAAATGGGGGTGAGGGTATAGTTTGAGGGGGATACGGGACATGAGAAGATTTGACTTAAGATGGCAGAAATCACAGAATGATTGTGTTTTATGAAAATGATTCGGAGAGCGGCACTTGGGTAGCTCAGTCGGTGAAGCATCTGCCTTCGACTCAGTTCATGATCCCAGGGTCCTGGGATCAAATTCCACATTGGGCTTTCTGCTCAAAGGGGAGTCTGTTTCTCCCTCTGCCTCTGTCCCTCCCCCTGCTCATGCTCCTGTGCTCTCTCTCTCTCTCTCTCTCAAATAAATAAAATATAAAAAAGAAAGAAAGAAAGTGATTCAGTAGAGGACAAATTGTAGGACAGAAAGAGGATCTTTGCTGGAGGAGAAAGAGAGTGAGATCTAGTGCCTAAGGAGCAGGTGGCCCTGAGCAGGAGTAAGGAAAAATCACCCACAGTAATGGAGGGAAAGCAGAGCTTATGGGCCCAGAGGCAGACAGGTGGGAACATGTGCAAGCTTTCTTCTCATTGCTTCTGTTTTTGAAGTAAAATAGGTAAGAAGGTCATCATCCAAGAGGAGGAGGGAAGAGATCTTGAAGAAAGGGAAAAGAATGGGCGCCTGGGTGGCTCAGTTGGTTGGGCGACTGCCTTCGGCTCTGGTCATGATCCCGGAAAACCGGGATCGAGTCCCACATCGGGCTCCCTGCTCGGCGGGAAGCCTGCTTCTCCCTCTCTCACTCCCCCTGCTTCTGTTCCCTCTCTGGCTGTGTTTCTGTCAAATAAATAAAATCTTTAAAAGAAAAAAAAAGAAAGGGGAAAGAAGGTATGAAATACTCATATTAGTGATGGAACAAGGGAATGGTAATAGCATTGCTGGGAAGCACTGGGGCCCCTCCTAAAGCCAAGGCCATGAATTTGAAATTAGATTAGTCAACTGATATGTGTGCTTTTCTCTAGCCTCTCTGTCCAGATGGAGAGTTACATTTAAAATAATAGTAATTCCCTTTCCTTGGAATTATATCAATAGAGCTGCTCCCTCTGGACATTCCTGTCTCAAGGTACACACCATCTTGAGACAAGGTCATGCCTGTGGGCTCCTAGGAGTCTGTTTCCTCATTTCACACTCTGAGCACTTGCTATTTGCCAAAATATGGGCACTGAGGGCTTCTCCCAAAGGTTCTGTTGTCTCCTCCTTGGACAGGTCAGTGGAGCGCGGCACATGCTCCCTCATTACCCATGCAAACCTTGATGGAATGACCGCCGGATATCTGGGCTCTGCTTTCAGCTGATAGAACCCAGTCTGTGTTACATAGATTACACCATTTAGGCCCAATTCTGATAAATATTTGTCAAGTGCTTCCTTGTGTTTGGTCCTCTGCACTAATAGAGTATAGAAGAAACACCAGATTCATTTTCAACCTCCTACACGCCAAGTTATTATTCTAGACACGGGGGACACAGCAGTGAGCAAAATAAAGTTCCTGAACTCATTGAGCAACTATGCTGGCTAGTGACATGGTCCCAGAAGGGAAAATAAAACGGCGTAGTCTAGGAAGGCCTCTGTGATGAGTGACATTTGAGCAGTGGTTTGAATGACATATAAAAGCGAGCCATGTGAATGTGTGGGCGAAGGCCCTTCTAGGCAGATGAAACATGAGGTGGAAAGATCCTGAGGCAGGTTTTGTGCCTGGTTATGTTCAAGGAAGAGTAGGAAAACCAGCATGGCTGGAACCGAGTGAATAAGGGAGGAGAAGAAGAAATGAAGTTGGGTCGATGGCCAGAATATGAATGTCTCTGGGCCACAGCAAAAGCTTGGACTTTTTTCTGAGCTGACGGAAAGGCATTACAGAGTTTAGGCCAGAGAGAAACACGATTTGACGTGTTTTTAAGGAATCACTTTGCTGGGGACACCGGGGTGGCTCAGTCAGTGAAGCATCTGCCCTCAGCTCTGCTCATGATCTCAGGGTCCTGGGATCAAGCCCCAAGTCAGAGGGGGTTCCTCTCTCTCCGCCTGCCGGAGGTTCCCCTCCTTATGCTCTCTCTCTGTCAAATAAATATGTAAAATGTTTTTAAAAAAAGGTTTGAGAAGAAAGGAGAATGAGTGAGACAATCACATAAGAAAGTAAGAGTGAACGGTGAGACGTGGTAGGGTTACCCAGCAGTACTCAGGGCCTGCATGAGGTTAATGGACGTGGATTTTTTTTTAAGATTTAATTTAATTTATTTATTTGATAGAGAGAGAAAGATCACAAGTAGACAGAGAGGCAGGCAGAGAGAGAAGGGGAAACAGGCTCCCTGCTGAGCAGAGAGCCCGATGTGGGGCTCGATCCCAGGACTCTGAGATCATGACCTGAGAGAAAGCCGGAGGCTTAACCCACTGAGCCACCCAGGCACCCCAATGGACATTGATTTAAAGAGAAACCAGTTAAGAGATTGTCCCTAACATCCAGGCTAGTGAGGAGATAAAACAAGGACCCAAATAATATTTACTGAGAATTTATTACACGCTCAACACTATCCTATTGAATCCTCTGAAACTTGTGAGGTGTCATCCCTATTTCATAGTTGAGGAAACAGGCTTCGAGATGGTAAAGGTCTTGTCCAAGGTCAAGCCACACTGCTAGAAAGCAGCAGAGCTGCCTTTGGGACCCAGAGTAGCAGGCTCCACATTCAACCATCAGGCTCCACTCTGCCCACAAGTTGGAATATTGTCACATGCTCGCCCAAACACGCTAATGGTTAACAATGACCAAATCTAGGTGAAAAGAATATGTATGCATACAGAACTATTATTCTTTCAATTATGATAATTTTTTAAGATTTTATTTATTTATTTTATAGAGAGAAACACGGGCAGAGAGGGAACACAAGCAGGGGGAGTGAGAGAGGGAGAAGCAGGCTTCCCGCTGAGCAGGGAGCCCGATGTGGGACTCCATCCCGGGTCTCCGGGATCATGACCTGAGCCGAAGGCTGATGCTTAAAAACTGAGCCACCCAAGCTCCCCATGATAAATTTTTCAAATAAAAAGTTGGGGAGGAAATAATTTAAAGTAAAACAAAACTGATTAAGTGTTTGTAAAAGTAGGTTGTAGATTAATATGGTCCAATTTTGCAAAAGATACAGACTGCTTATGTATCTATTTATTTCTTTATTTAAAAATCTGGAAGAACGGTCACAAAAGCATTCTTGAAACTCTAAGGAATTCCTGCTAATCCCCCTTGGCCAAAAGAAAGGGTCCATGGAAATGCTGTTCCTGAGACTCTTGGGACACGGGCCGGTCATTGCCTTCTATCCCTCGTGATCTTCCTGCGGTCACAGTGATTATTCATGTATTTATTTGTACACGAGCGATACCTACATGCCCTGGTGCACATTGGTACACCATCATCACGAGAGGTTTAGCCACAGGGCAGAAGCAGGGCATGGGGAACAGCCGTAGTCCAGACAAGAAAGTCATGGCTCAAGAGGCAAATTCTAGGGCACCTGGGTGGCTCAGTCGGTTAAGCTACTGCCTTCAGCTCAGGTCATGATCCTGGAGACCGGGGATCGAGCCCCACATCGGGCTCCCTGCCCGGTGGGAAGCCTGCTTCTCCCTCTCTCACTCCCCCTGCTTGTGTTCCCTCTCTCACTGTTTCTGTCTGTCAAATAAATAAATAAAATCTTAAAAAAAAAAAAAGAGGCAAATTCTATAGTCCCATGATCTCTGACTTTAAATCCAACTTTCTTTATTGCTAGCAAATCCCTGACTCTGGTCCTTGCTTTAACTGTTATACCCGTCTGACTCTAAGCCTGTTCCCTTAATCTACCCAGTCTTTTCTCTCACCCCAGACCCTCCCCTTTGGAGGAAAATCTGGACCCAATTCTAAGTATCTCTCCTCTGATGGCTGTCTCTCCCTCTGCTTTGCTTCTTGGATCAGCTAACCTTGCCCACCCTCCAAGTGGGAATGTGTCAGGATAGAACCACCCAGGCCACGGCTTCCCCCTGCCCTGCCAGCTGTCCCCCTTCTTGAGTCTCTCCTGAGGTCATGGACCCTGGAATGGAGCCACGGCTCAGCTGCTGTCTGGTCCTCCCAGGCTGCCCGGCTCCACTTGGCATTAAATGCATGAGAAGGTGCTGGGGAGACCAGAAAAAGTGTTTTAAGGAGGAGAAAACCCCTATTGCTCACAAGACCCCTTGAAATCTCCCTCGTACCTTCTGCTGAAAAGTAGTATGCTGAGTCTTCTACCCTCCCGCCCCTCCTCCCTCTGCCCTCCCTAGCCAGTTCTCAAAATAGCCACTCAGAACACTGGATTTCTAGATTTAGTTTTGGTGATTTGCTGAGGGTGGGGGTGGGAACAGTTAGATCACAGGTTGTTAGCTCCCACACTCTGTATAGTTCTCAGCCCTTTGCTGGTGCCTGGTCTGTGCCCCAACCCTCTGGCTGCTTTCCAGAAACTCAGCGATATTCGATGAACCAAGGTCCTCTGGCCCATCACCTGTAAGCAACCCGACTAGCCGCGCTGTGGATAAACCAAACAGGCACGGAGGTCTGCTCTGGGTGAACCAGACCCACACCCCGTCGGGGTGCCTCTCTCGCAAACTTACCCCCCCCCAGGATCGATGCCAACCCCACAAAGAGCTGTGCCCAAGGAGGGTTTCCCAGCCGCTCTCTGCCTCACATCCTAGCCAGGTGTGCATTACACACTCAGGTGCTCTTCTGACCGGTAATAAAAATGGTGAAGTGGGTTAGCAAGTCCTTCCTTTTCCATATAGGGCTCAGCAGAAGAACTCGGAGGAGTCCTGGCCTGCAGCACGCGACCTCCCCTTGCCCTATTCATAATTACAGGTGTAATAGCTTCTATATGCCAGTCATATCTCTACCCACTTGGCATGCTGAGTCATTGTAAGAGCCCCATAAGATGGCTCTTGTTACTGTTACCATTTTACAGGCATGTAAACTGAGGTAAGAGAGGGTCACTAATTTGCCTACAAAGCTAATACAGCTAAAAAGTAGCAAAGCCGGAATCTGAATCAAGGCAGTCTGACACCATGTGGTGTTTGGGGGGCTCAGTCTGTTAAGTGTCTGTCTTCGGCTCAGGTCATGATCTCAGGGTCCTGGGATCGAGCCCCATGTCCGGCTCCCTGCTAAGTGGGGAGTCCGCCTCTCTCTCTCTCCCTCCTCCCCTCCTCCCTGCTTGTGTTCTCGCACTCTCTCCCAAATAAATAAATAAAATCTTAAAAAAAAAAAAGTCTGACTCCAAAGCCCATGCTTTTGCACACCATGCTATGCTATCTGTCCAAGCCAAGCCAAGGAAGGCAGGTAGAAAGGAAAGTCCTAGGAATCAGGGCTTCCTACCATTCCTACCATTAAAGACTTCTCTCTCAATCCACAGTCCCCAGCACTTTCTTCACGTGTGCTCTACTGGGAGTATGGAGAAGCTTTTAGGGGAAATCTTATTACAGAACCTAGTCCCAGACCATGCCTACTGACTGAGAGTCCTACTCTGCTAGCTGAGCTAGCCACCCTGATTCTGGCTTTTACGTTGACGTGTGCTCAGTGGGCCTCCTGACACACACTAGCCTGACCTCTGGGGGGACAGTGACAACCCGAGTGTATGTTCTTCACTCCTCGGGCCAGACGCTCGCCGCTCAGATTTGAGGATTCCGTGGGTAGCACTGCCCCACTGGCTCCCACTTCAAATGACTCCCTCAATCACGTTCTGTTTCCGGTGAGCTTGGAGCTTAGTTCAGTTCAGCCCCTGCACACACAGGACTAAACGTTTCTCACTTTTCAACACGCACTAAACACTAATTAGCAACTATGAGGCCATCCACTCTCGCCTTTCCCCAGAGGCTCCTACTTTTTTTCCTCGCCTACCTTCCTGTGTTCCTCCTGTCCTCACCTCTGGGCCTGACGGCCTCCCGTGTTCCATTCCGTCATCTTGGCCGTGGCTGCCGGGTCCCCGCGAGTATACTCTTGTTTCCTCCCCAGTTCGAAGTTGTCCACTCTTCCTCCCCATGGGGGAAGGAGGAAAAGGAGAAGCAAGGCCTGTTACCCTGAAGAAAGGCTTGGAGAGTGCAGAGTGGGATCTGACATGACCACAGCCTCCCTTTCCCTGGACCAACTCCTCAGAGGGTATTCGTCAGCATTTGGATGAATTCCTGTCCTTCCCTCTGAGCTTTGGATCCCATTCCCCTTTCTCCTTTTCAGAAGTCCTTACAATCAACTCCCCTCACTCTTATACATAAAACCTCTCTCTCTTTTTAAAAAGGAAAAGCAGGCTTCTTCAATCTGAATCCCTTCTTCATCTACCATTAGAGGGAAAAGAAGCAGGACCACATATTGAAGAACCCCAATATCTAAAGGTCAGGGAGAATCTTTTCCCTAAGTTATGAATAGCCATATGCAAAAAAAAAAAACCTCCCAGCAGCCAAAAAAAAAAAAAAAATCAATCTAAACCTTGCACTTCATATAAAAACGAACTCCAAAGGCATACAAAACCTAAAACTATGAAGCTTCTAGAATATAGAAAAAAAAATCTTTGCAACCTTGCAGTAGGCAAAATTTCTTAGATGTATCAAAGACAGAATTCATAAAAGAAAAAAAATTATAAATTAGACTTGGTCAAAATTAAGAACTGCTCTTTGTATTACACATATAGTGTAATGTTGGTTTGGGGAGTAGAATTTAGTGATTCATCACTTACATACAACACCCCATGCTCATCATAAGAGGCCCCCCTAAGTCCCCATCACCCCTCTAGCCCGATCCCCCAAACCACTTCCTTCCATCAGCTCTGTACTATTTTTTTAAAAAAGATTTTATTTATTTATTTGACAGAGAGAAACACAGCGGGAGAGGGAACACAAGCAGGGAGAGTGAGAGAGGGAGAAGCAGGCTTCCCACTGAACAAGGAGGATGTGGGGCTCGATCCTAGGACTCCGGGATCATGACCTGAGCCGAAGGCAGTCACTTAACCAACTGAGCCACCCAGGTGCCCCTCAACTCTGTACTATTAAGAGTCTCTTATGTTTGTTTCCTTCTCTCTCTTTCTCCCCCTTCCCACATATTGTTTTATTTCTTAAATTCCACATATGAGTGAAATCATATAGTATTTGTCTTTCTCTGACTGATTTATTTTGCTCAGCATAATACCCTTCAGTTCCATCCATATTGTTGCAAAATGTGAGATTTCATTCTTGATGGCTGAGTAATACTGCATATATAGATATCTATCACATCTTTATCACTCATCAGTCGATGGACATTTGGGCTCTTTCCATAGTTTGGCTAGTGTAGATAATGCTGCTATAAACACGGGAGTGCATATGCCCCTTTGAATCTCTATTTTTGCGTCCTCTGGGTAAATATCTAGCAGGGCAATTGCTGGATCACAGGGTAGCTCTATTTTTAACGAGAACTGCTCTTTGAAAGACACTCCTAAGAGAATGAAGAGACAAGCTACAGACTGGAAGAAAACATTTGCAAATCACATATTTGACCAAGGACTTGTATCCCAGATATATAAAGATCTTTCAAATCCTGGTAACATGGATGCAATTTGTAAACATGGGCAGGATATTTGGACATCTCACCTTAGAAGATACATGGATGACAAACAAACACAGGAAAAGATACATGACATCATTAGTCATTTGGGAAATTCAAATTAAAACCACACTGAGATACAATTACCTACCTATTAGAATGGTTCTTTGAAATGACAATGTCACGTGCTGGCAAAGATATGGAGTGTCTGCAGCCCTCATACATTGTCGCTGGGAACGCAGAATGGTTAAGCACACCTTTATTGCTAATGCCAGCAATCTTACTCCTATGTGTTTACCAAAGTGAAATTGAAACCTCTACACAGAACTCTGTGAGGGAATGTTTATAACAGCTTTACTCGTAATCACCAAAAACTGGAAACAACCCAATGTCCCTCAAATGAGGAACGGAAAAACCGAATATGTTGTCCATGCATACAGTGTGAAGCTACTCAGCAATTAAAAGAAGGAAGAAACTACTGATACACGCGACCACGTGAATGAACTGCAAATGTGTTATGCTAGGGGCACGTGGGGGGCTTAGTCGGCAGAGTGTGCGACTCCTGATCTCTGGGTCGTGAGTTCAAGCCCCACGTTGGGCATAGAGTTTACTTAAACAAAACAACAACAACAAAAAGCACGATGTTAAGTGAAAGAATTACACAACATTCTTGTAAAGGCAAAACTACAGGAAAAGCAGAAATATCAGTTCAGTGTCTGATAAAGGCTGAGGTCACAGAGGGCTGACTGCCAAGGGGAAGTGGGGAATTCGGGGATGATGAAAGTGCTCTGTATCTTGATCTTGGTGATGGTTTCATGACTACGGGTTTGTCAGGTCTACAGAGCTGGGGCGCCCTGGTGGCTGAGTCAGTTTAGCATCTGACTCGATCTGGGCTCTGGTCGTGATCTCGGGGCCATGGGATTGAGACCCACATCATCGTCTGTGTGCTCAGTGTGGAGTTTGCTTGGGATTCTCTGTCTCCCTCTGCCTCCCCCACCCCACATGCTCTGTCTCTCTCTCTCTCTCAAAAGTAATATAAATATATCTTTTTTTAATAAATAAATCTTTTTTTTAAAAAAGATTCACAGAACTATATACTGATAAGGGCAATTTTACTGTGTAGAAGGTATACCTTAATGTTCTTTTTTTTTTAATATTTTATTTATTTATTTAACAGAGAGAGATCACAAGTAGGCAGAGAGGCAGGCAGAGAGAGAGGAGGAAGCAGGCTCCCCACTGAGCAGAGAGCCCGATGTGGGACTTGATCCCAGGACCCTGAGATCATGACCTGAGCCAAAGGCAGAGGCTTTAACCCTCTGAGCCACCCAGGCGCCCCTATACCTTAATGTTCTAAGTGTGGAAAAACGGTTAAGGGGAGGTCAACAGGTTAGCCAAGACTGAGAAGGAGCACTTAGAGAGGCAGGGGACAAAGGTGTCCTGGGGGGCAGGAGGGGCCAGGTCTCTCCCGGCTCCGTCTCTTCACAGCTGAGCTCTCTGAACACTGACTGACTCCCACTCCCTCGGCTCCCACACTCTCCAACCCACTTCTGCCTCCCTTCTCCCCGTCCTACTCCACAGAAATGACACCTCTTTAGATAACCCACAGCTCTCTCTGATACCAAGGCCAATGCCAAGGTGTGAGCTCCCCTTGGCTTGACTCTCAAAGCATTCGACGCTCAATCATTTCACCTGTCTTCTCCCATAGTCTTTCCCTGGCTCCCAAAGTATCATGGTTTTTCCTGCTTTTTCTCCTATCTTTCTGGCCACTTCTGCCCAATGTTTAAGCATTGGCGACCCTCCAGGTTTAGAGCTGGCCGCCCTTCTGTTCTCTCTTCCTAGGTGATGCAACGTGTATCACTTAAACGCTGTCCCTGTCCAGTAGCCGCCAAATCTGGCCCCTAGCCTGTTTTTGTAAATAGAGTTTGGCAGCCACACCCACTGTTTTCATCTTATCTTTGGCACTACATCAGCAGAGCTGAATAGTTGCAACAGAAGCCATACAGGTCCATGAAGCAAAAAATATTTAGTATCCAGCCCATGGCAGAGAAGGTTTGCAGTAGAACGTTCGGCCTTGTTTTCTACCTGTGCTGTCTGATGTGTGGAATCCGCTAGAAACGTGTGGCTGCTGAATACTTTTCAAGGTGGCCACTGCAACCGGGGAATAAGATTTATCATTTTGGTTTTTTTTTTTTTTTTAGGATTTTATTTATTTATTTGACACAGAGAGAGATCACAAGTACGCAGAGAGAGGAGGAAGCAGGCTCCCTGCCGAGCGAGCAGAGAGCCCGATGCTGGCCGATGCCAGGACCCTGAGATCATGACCTGAGCCGAAGGCAGAGGCTTTAACCCACTGAGCCACCCAGGCGCCCTCATTTTGTTTAATTTTAACTAAGAAATCAATCAGAAGAAGAACAACATGTGGCTAGTGGCCACCACACTGACAGCACACAACGCCCCCCGAGGCCTCAATGCACTTCCCATTCACAGACCTCTCCTGAGTTGTTTTTTTTTTAAAGATTTTATTTATTTATTTGACACAGAGAGAGATCACAAGCAGGCAGAGAGGCAGGCAGAGAGAGAGGAGGAAGCAGGCTCCCCGCCAATCGGAGAATCCAACGTGGGCCTCGATCCCAGGACTCTGGGATCAACCTGAGCCGAAGGCAGACGCTTAACGACTGAGCCACCCAGGTGCCCCAAAAAGCCTTCTTGACACCTTCCTCCCTTCTTCCCGTCACATTGCATATCTGGTTCGGTATTCACTCCTATTGACTTTATCTAAATATCTTTTACTCCATTCACTTCCCACGGTGACAGTCCTCATATGGTTGATTCCTACATGGACCGCTGCAATAGGCCAAGTGCTTACCATTGCCCTTAGGATAAATAAAATCCTTAATGTGGTCATAAGGGCCCCACGTTTGCAGCTTCTGATTACTTCAGTAACTTTGTCTCTGCAACATACCTTGTCCCTTCCCACCTCAGAACCTTGGCACATGGTTCTCTTATCCCGTTAAATTCTTGCTTATCCTTCAGAGCTCCGCTCCACGGCTCCTTCTCCCAGGAAGCTCTTCTCAGCTCCTCCCCACACTCAGCTAGGGCCTTCAAAATGTTTTAATAGCATCCAGATCTCTTCTTAGTAGCATTTATTACTCATGGGACTGAATAATAATTCCGTAGTGAGACCTGAATGTATTCTCTTCCATTTCTGTGCAAGTTCCTATGCAGGTAGGGCTGTATCTATCTTCTCCACTGCTGTACCCCTGAGTCTAGCACAGGCCTTACACATGATAAGCGCTCAGTATTTGTGGAATGAATGAAAGGAGTGCCCACTCTGCTCTCTTTGCTGCCTCATCTAGGTTTCTGAAATCAAAGTTGTTTCCCGATTGCTGAGGGACTCAGAGATGAGGGGTATCAGAAGTCAGATCATTGTTTTACCTCAAGTCAGCCTATGTGCCTGAAAAGGAGCTGAGGATGAAGGAGAACGTCTCCAGAAGTGTATTTCCTATTCCCCACCCTCCCTGCCCAGCAGATAGCCGTTGCCTTCAAAGTCCATAGTTCCCGTTTATGTGTGTATTACAGTGACAACAACCTATGTCTTTCACAGAGAAATTACTTGACATTCACGTGAATGAGAATTTCGCTAAGCCTCAGATTCCTGGCAGGAGCATGATGGCATATTGGGGAGAGGTAGGCAGACCTGGTTTCGTATCCTGGGCCTGCACTGACCCTCTGTGTGACATTGGGTAGGTCACTTGGCCTTTCTGTGCCCTGATCTCTCATCAGCAGAAAAGAGATAATGTCTATTTTGAAGGGTGAAAAGAACTGAAGACAATGTATATAAAATGCCTAGGGTATGGGAAACTGTTATTATTTTGAAGTAATGTAACTCTGGGTTAGATAGAAGAATAGGTCAAGGGGAGCCTGGGTGGTGCGTTTGGTTTAGCATCCAACTCTTTTATTTCGGCTCAGGTAACAATCTCAGGGTCGTAAGATGGGCCCTGCGTCGGGCTCCGTGTTCAGCACGGAGTCGGCTAGAGACTCTCTCACCATCTCCTTCTCCTCCCAAAATAAACAAATAAATCTAAAAAAAAAAAAAAGACTAGGTCCAGCCCCTGGAGGTTAAGGTCCTAGAATCAGAGCCTAAAGCTGCCACCAGGTCAGTCTTCACTGAGTAGAACTGAAGGAGGAAGGCGTGCCCAGGATTGCTCTAAGGGCCTGGAGGCTTATTATCCTGCCACCATAGGAACTTCATAACCGAACTCTTTATTGTAAACCGACATTGTGAAATCGGTCTCCATCATCCCTATGCTTGTCCCCAGAAAAGCTGACGATGGCTCGAAGCCTCTGGGAAAGGGCCCAGTAATGGTCGACTGGTTGGAAACTGTGTTCTGTGCAGCCACGGTCCAGGTCTGGAGCCTGGAGCCCCTGGAGCCTGGCCCAGGCACATTGGAGGGGTGTCCTGAACCCCCATAAGGGTTCACATTTCATTTCAAAGAACCCTAAGGTATGACACACAGTTGTTGTTTTTTTTTTTAATCACAAAGATGGTTGTGCAGATCTATCCATTGCCTTGGAAGGTCGCTTGGCTGGTGTCCTCTCGGCAAAGAGCCTGAGAACAGTCAGGCAGTAGTAACCGGGCAAGAGGGACCTTCTCGCCTTGGGCCTGACTCCTCCTCCCTCCTTCTTGGGCTGTGTTTCCTCCTTTCTTTGTCTTTTTCGTCATTAATGGTGTTGCCACAGCAACCAGTGTCACCAGGAGAGGCAAGAGAGTGTCACCTCCTCTGCTCCAAGCAGCAAGTTCGACCTAACCTTGGGGAAGGTGAACTACCCAGGTCTCCCCGTTCTCCTCTTCCCGCGGGGCTCTGAAGAGCGGCCTCACGGCCTCACGGGATGCTGAGAGCAGCAGCACAAGGAACGCAGGGGCACCTCGGTGCACTTGGATTTGCATGAACCTGCTTGGTGCTTTGCAAATAAAAGCACATCACACATTGTCTTCACATTCATCACACATTGTATTCACATCCCGGTCCAGCCGGAGGCACCTCGCTCAGGTGAATAGGCACAGGTACCCAGGATCCCGCCCCACGGTCCACAGCAGGAAACCTCAAAAGGGCCTGAATCCTAAAGTCCTAATAGGAGCCCCAAAAGACACCTTCCTCGCTATGAACAGAAATCTGAGGCGCTGTCAGCTCCCGGCTTGCTTTAAAAAAGGCACAGCAAGTGAAGGGGGACGGCAGTGAGTGCATCTGCTTCCAAGAGGTGATGAAGAGGGTCCCCAGGGACCCCTCTCCCCCTGCTGACACGTCCTCTCCCCCCTCCCATGCTAGATGAAGGTCGTGGCTGCAGCGCGTCCCGGGGGCCGGGGAGCCACCCAGCTGCGCGGAGAGACCCCAGCCTGCCGTTTGGAGCACCGCTGGAGCCCGTCCAATTCCTCCCCCACAGCAGCCAGCTGCAGTCCTCAAACAGCCTTGGAGAGACTTGTTCAAGGTCACCCTCCAGATACTAAAAGAGAGAGAATGAGGAATTCTTCCTTTGGGCTCTATATACACACATTCTTCTCCGCAAATAAGGAATACAGCCCAAATACCTTATAACTCAGATGCCTCCCGAGACGGGAATAGAAACCAAGAGGAGGCCGAGCTCCCAAGCCCCCTGTCCCCTCAGCCACCCCAGCGCTGATGCCTGGAATAGCAGTAACCCCCCACCGGAGTCCAAGGCAGAATTCCTTGGCCATGCCAGCTCATGGTATGCAGTGAGTCAACAGCCCCAGCCCTTACCCCCAGCACGGACTGCCACGGTTTAATGAGTGGTTATTTGTGCTGCTTTGCACACAGCTTGGAGCTGCGCCTTCTACCCCATACTGTGGGGAGGGTATAGGGGAGAGCGAGTAGTGCCAAGGCATCATTTATTACTATAATCTTCAACGTGCATCCCACCCATGGTGTTAATGTCCCAAAATAAACGTATTAATCCCCCCACAGCCCACAAAGCAAACACTCAGCTGGAGGGCTTTGTGTGGGAGGGAGGCAGCACCAAGGACAACAGAGTGGTGAGTGGCACCTCGTTCCCCTGGGGTGGGGGTGGGGCAGGAAACCCAGGTGGGCTGGCAGGCCTTCAGGAATCAGCCTGGGATGAAGCAAGCACCAGACCTGGGGAGGAGAACGGGACAAGGGCCAGGTTTGGAGGCGCTTGTTTACAAGCATCTGCAGGGATGCAGATCTCTTAGAAAAAGTGGTTTGGGGGTGGCGGTGGGGGGCGCCTGGGTGGCTCAGTTGTTAAAACATCTGCCTTCCTTTGGCTCAGGACCCTGGGATAAAGCCCCGCATTGGGCTCCCTGCTTGGCAGGAAGCCTGCTTCTTCCTCTCCCATTCCCCCTGCTTGTTTTCCCCCACCCTGTCAAATAAATAATAATTTTTGTAAAAAAAAAAAAAATGACAATGTGCTTGTCCCTTGGCTTACTCTTAAAACAATTCTGGGGCAAGTAAATGCATTGTGAGCAGGAAGTCCAGGGTTTGGATGTAGAAAACCATGCACTTAGGATCCCAGGATCCCAGGAGGCTCCCATCACTTACTCTGCAGGTCTAAAACATTGTCTTGTTCCCCCGTCTTAGAGTTTTCTTGGAAGTCAAGGAGCCGAACAAAGGGCTCAGTGTTCAGTGACAGCAACTCTACTTGGCTATTTTTTTTCCTGCCCTGGGTCCCTCAAGTCAAATACTTTAGAGTTAAGAGCATCGCTCTCATTTCTTTCTTTTAAGAAAGAAAACCCCTCTTTCTGGTCCTTGGTGCTCTGCAGGTTATGGGGATCAATGACAGACACGGGGAACTAAGAACCACGAAAGGGGGCCTCGGAGCCTCCCATGTCACTTCAGCACCCATTTCTAGGATAAGCAGACATCATCGGCATCAGGGAAGGTAGTACTCAGTCGGCCTAGTCTTCTACCCGAATGTCTGTTGCTGCTAATGATTATCTCATGCTGGTCTCTCCTCTCTCTCTTCTCTCCCGTTCAGCATTTATTGAATCACACTGCTCAGACTTCCTATAGAAAGTACTTGTGATCTATTCCTTAACAGTTGCATATAAATTAAAGCATTCTATTCTCTCCAGGGTAACACACTGAAGGACTCTTATGGAATTCTTTTGTTGTGAGAAACTGTGCCCTAGTCTTGGTTCTAGCATTGTGTCAACTTACATAAGGTTTGGGCCTCAGTTTCCTCATCTATGAGATGAGAAGATGGGATCAGATGAGCTTTAGGGCTTCTTAACAAACCTAAAATGATATCTCTACAATGTATATATTATTTGAGATTATCTTGGGAAAAGATATACCTATTTGTCTAGAGGACCTGGGTGGCTCAGTGGGTTAAAGCCTCTGCCTTCGGCTCAGGTCATGATCTCAGGGTCCTGGGATGGAGGCCCGCATCAGTCTCTCTTCTCAGCAGGGAGCCTGCTTCCTCCTCTCTCTCTGCCTGCCTGTCTGTCTACTTGTGATATCTCTCTCTCTCCCTCTCTCTGTTAAATAAATAAATAAATAAATAAATAAATAAATAAATAAAAATTTTTTGAAGATTTTATTTATTTGACAGAGAGAAACACAGCCACAGAGGGAACACAAGCAGGGGGAGTGAGAGAGGAAGAAGCTTCCCGCCGAACAGGGAGCCTGATGTGGGGCTCGATCCCGGGACTCTGGGATCATGACCTGAGCTGAAGGCAGTCACTTAACCAACTGAGCTACCCAGGCACCCCTAAAAAAAATCTTTAAAAAAAGAAAAGGTATACCTGTATGTCTATCTTAAAGAATTTTTGCAAACTGAGTTGATTTTTTTCCATCATAAAACAGACTCATGGAAGACGATTTGGAACTACAGAATAACAGAAAATGGGGAAAGGCATCCATAGAAGCACTGCCTTGAAAAGACTGACCTGATCCTTCTTCCTGTCTCTACCCCTTCAACCCTATCTCTATCATGTTCCTCAGTTAAGACCCTTCACAGGTAGACATGAGAGGCATCATGTCTGCATAGTTGGACCCCAGCCACACTAGTTATGGGCACCTGCCCCTATAGAGACTGGGCATCTGAGAGGTAACATCACAGCTGCCGCTTAGGAAATAAGTCACCCATCTTCCCGGTTAGAAGACAACAGTCACCCAGTTTCACCAGCGAAAGGCTCCTGCTCAAGCAGCCAGAGCCAACAATCTGGATGGGTGACTAAGAAAGGGAGAAGCAAGTTCGAGAATCAAGTTCTGGTTTCCCTTATTTTGGAACACAGATGATTTCCACAGGTGGAAGTCATCCCAATAATAAGTAGCTAGCCCTTCTATTTTATATGTCTGCTAGAATTATAATCATAATAAAATACCAAAGAGAGAGAGACACTTGGATTTCCTTCCAAGTCCCTACCAGATTCCCTAAAAACTGGCTCACAGAAGACTCGGAGTGTCTATTGTGGGGATTCTGACAGATAGGCACGGGAAAGAGAATGTGCCCCCCCCCCAACTGTGCTATCGCGTTCCTATTACCTAAGAGGACAGCAAGCAGAATAATAAAGCAGGGGTATCCGTTCTAAGCTCTTTCCTAGTGAATTTCTTATTGATCTGTTCCTTGCTCTAACCCCTGCCAGCCCACACACAAGAAGACACCAGGAGAGCAGTTCCCATTCAAGACCAGCCTAGCAACAGAATTCCTGCCAGACCAAGGGCTTCCTCCAGAGGGGCTCCTCTCCGTTGAGAAATGCAACCGGATCAGCCAGCCCCAGCACAGGATGAGGGATCACAGGCAAGAGCCCTCGGGGAGTGAACGCATCTCCCATTCCGGGCCCTCGCTGAAATCCGCAAAGAAAAGTTACGAAACTCTCGCAGGCAGACCGTGATTTACAGCAACCAGATCCTGCCTGCAGCGGTGAATACAACAGGCTGAAGATGAGTCTCTGCAGCTCCTCTGCGCACGAATACACACGCACGTGGACAGGGAGGTGCCCTGCTGCAGTACTGAGGGATGGGGAGCAGCCGCGAAGGCAGAGCTGAGAGCTGCAGCTCCTCCCCAGCGGCCCCACCGGCACCCCTACTCTTTGGGCTCTTGAGGTCTGAGCACTGCTCCCAGCTTTTGTTCTTCTGCCGAAATGGGCATCTCTTCCAGAGATCCCAGATGCTCTGGCGTCACGCAGCTTCTCTGAAGCGAGGAAATAAGCAGGTGGGGGGAGGTGAAGCTTATATAAGATTCAGGGAGCACAGGGCTTTCCTGGGCTGGGCACTTCCGCCTGAGCAAGGAGTCCCGTGGGGAGGCACTAAGAGAAACCAAGCGGGAGTCTCCCTAGAGCTCCAGAGCCCGGGGCAATACTTCCGCTTTTTATCAGAGCTTTTTCCAGAGGAAGAAAACAGGCTGGGTCTTGGTCTCTAGGGAAGCAGAGCCCCTTTGGGGATCTGGTTCAGAAAGAGCTAGTCTCTGTATACACCCAGGGGGCTGCTTCTGGGTTTTATAAAGACTCATCCCTGAAGCCAGGCTCAGGTCCATATTAGAAGGCGGCTTTGACAGCTAAATTGGTAGTTAGAACCAGCTCACTCTGACAGCCTGGGAGGCTGCACAGCCCCCCACACACTGACAGCTAGTCCCCATCCAAGGGTCTTACTGTCATCATTCTGCTGAGCTCCTGAGTGAGGCTAGCCAAGTTCAGCCACTAAGTCAAGACCCGACTTTCCCCTAAAACACCAATCCAATCCGTTTTCCCTGTCACTGCAACAGCTGTGTTGCGCCACCAAATACCCCCGTAAGTGACAGCCCTGTGGCATGTCCTACAGAGAGTCTGCACTCCCCCCCAAAATCTCTGACCAACCACACATCTTCATGTTGGCATGACCTTCAGATCACAAACTCCCAGGGGATGGCTTGAATGGCAACTTTCAGATTTAGAAACTCTAGAGGGGGCCTTGAGTTCCGGCCCTCAGTGAAAAAGAGGGCAAAGAAAAACCTCTCTTCTCATATCAGGGCTGCTCATGTTAGAAGCAGGAGGAAAGAAGATTGAAAAAAATATATATATATATATTTTCCCCCCTTTTCCTTCTGAAAGGCTGCCATGGTCGCAGTCACAACCAGCCGAGGGACTAAAAACCACTCTAGTTCATGCGTAGCCCCCAGACTAGCTGAATTTTCCAGGATCAACCTAGTGCACATGGCAACCAAGACAACATAACAGTTGGCACTAATTGCCTCCCTGGACAACAACTTTTGGTGGGAGCCAGCAGAGCTTCTACTAAAAATACACATCTCAGCTGAGACCTTGGCTCCAGGGTCCTGTCCCCCCACTAGCCTGGTCTTCTTGAGAAGTCTTGTAAACTCCAAAACAGAAAAGATGAAACAGGGACATAGCTAATGTAGGTTGAGTGCCTCCTCTGTGCCACTGTCCTAAGTACTTTGCATATATTATCTCATTGAATCAGAACAGTTATATTACCCCAATTTTATAGATTAAAGACTGAAGCAGAGAACAGTTTAGGAACTGGCCTAAAGCCACACAGCCAGTAAGTAGTAGGGCTGGGACCTGGCATATAGCGGAGAAGTTGGATGTATCTCAAGATCCTGGGCACTGGGAACGGGGTTGCACAGAGCAAGCTTCTGATGCTACTGTGTATATTGACTTCACTTGGGAGGGAAGATCCTTGATTCTGGGTCCTACGCATGCATTCAAACCATGAAACAGGTCTTTCCAAGTCTCTGCTCTGACCCCCTACCTATGGATGGTGTTCTGGGAAAAGAGAAAAAATCCAGTTAATGCCCTGGCTCTGCTCAGATAAGCACGGTGGATCCTGACAGGAAGACCTAGGATGTAATAAGCACTGCAGAGGGAGGTCTCTCTTGATGGGGACACCTCTCCGGGAGTGGACATGCCCCTGCGACAGGGACACCAGAACAGCAGGCGTGGTCCCCCCAACGGTTGGTTCCCGTCTGAATGAGTGGAGGGTGGGATGCCCCCTTCCTAAAAGGGGAAACGTGGCTTCCACAGGGGGCTAGGTAGGAGCTCTTGCCAAAGGCTGCGTAACCGGGGCAAGAGCCCTCGGAGAGGGACGATACAGGAGAGCGTTTCTCCCCGAAGTCCGGGGACTGAAGGGAAGCCCGAGTGACCTCGGAGCGGTAAGACACTTGCAGAGGGTGGTATCCCGAGGAGGCGACTTATCCGAGACCGCAGTCCCCCTTTACACCCGATTCCAGCCCCCCTCCCAGCAAAAGCTCCCTGCACATTGCGGGGCTTGAAGCCTCCGTCTTCCAGTGGCTTCCCAGCGCGGGAGGTGGGAGCTTCCCCGGAGCGGCAGTGGGGCGCCCCCGGACGTCTCCGCGGCTCCGGGCTGCTGCGCCCTCCCTCGCCCCCTGGGACCCGGGCCGCGGCCTCCCCGCCGCAGGCTCGCCCGGAGCGGGGGGGCCCCGCAGCGCCGCTCACCTCGCTCATCGCGGCGGCCGGACGGGGCGCGGGGCGCGGCACGTGCAGCGGAGGCGAGGGGCCCTCGGGGCTGCGCGGGCGACGGCCGCGAGTGGCCGGGCTCGGAGGGGCGCGCCCTGACTGACGAGCAGAGTTGAGTCTAGCGCCGGGAGCCGCTGCTCCGGAACCTGCACCCCGGCTCTTGGCGACCGGCTCCCCGCCGGGTGACCCCTTCCGACCCCGTCCTGTCGGAGCGGCTCCGCGAGCCTCCTCCGTGCCCGGCTTTTATAGTTAGCTCCGTACCCGCCTCCAGCCTGACCAATGGGAGCGCCTCCTGCCGCGGAGTGACGGCCCTCGCAGCCAATGGTGGCAGGCTCGGAGGTCTGCTGCATTTCCAAACTAGGGTAAGACTGCGGGAGAGCGGGAAGGAGGGGGAGACCGTCGGGGGATGAGAGCCCGGACAATGAAGGAGCGGGAGCAGAGGAGGGAGAGGAAGGAGTAGCACACGACGGAGGGAAGCAGGGAGGGAAGGAAGGAGTGTGCGAGTTTCTGAGAACGGAGAAAGAAGAGCTGGAAGGAAATCAAGAGGGTCCATGAAAGCAGGAAACCGTGAATGGAATGGGTAAAGCCAAGAGATGCTGCAGATTAAGACTTAGTCGTAGGATGGCAGTCTGATTTAGAGAAGGTGGGAAAGGGAGAGACAGGAAGGAGGAGAGACAGACAGAAGCAAATGGAACCGTATTCCGTGGCAAAGAACAGGGAAGTTGTGAAGTGCGTGTTTGATTGGGAATATTACAGATTTAGGAGTAGAAAGACATTTTATGATTCATCAGTCTTACCTCCCATATAATGCAAAAAAAAAAAAAAAAGTTCCCTCGCATCCACTTGAGTAGGTAATGGGCTGCCCACCAAAGTTAATTTACAACTGCTTATTCAGGGGTGCCTGCGGGTCTCAGTTGGTTAAGGGTCTGCCTTCCAATCTGGTCATGGTCCCAGGGTCCTGGGATTGAGCCCTGCATCAGTGGGAACCTGCTTCCCCTCTTCTCCTTGCTTGCATTCTCTCTGTCTCTGTCACCCTTTCTTTCTCTCAAATAGATAAAATCCTAAAAACAAACAAAAAACACAGAAAAATGCCACAATTCATTAAAAAATAAAACTACAACACTTATTCATTCAGTCTCATTGTGACAATGTGCCCTGCACTCTGCCAAGCATGATGGTGAGACTATAAAAAAAGGAGACACACTTATGACAACGTACTTAGTGTGTATAACGTATAACACACGTATTATGCAACAACTTACTTATTATGACTCTGCACCTATTGCTGCCATTAAAATGGGTTTCAGTATGCAAATCCTGCTCCTAGAATCTAGCTTGCATCTTCCTACAATTCAAGGAGCAACCCGTCTGGTGGTCCCGGCTCAAGTACCAGAGTCCACCAGCCAAGCAGGGTGTGAGGAGGGTTGTGAAAGATGAAGCCCACATGGGGCACCTGGATGGCTCAGTCCTTAAGCTTCTGCCTTCAGCTCCAGTCATGGTCCTGGAGCCGAGGAATCCAGCCCCTGAATCCAGCCCCTGCATCCAGCCCCCACATGGAGCTCCTGCATGGGGCTCTTCTTTTCCCTCTCTCACTCCCCCTGTTTGTGTTCCCTCTCTAGTTGGGTTTTTCTCTGTCAAATAATAAATAGAATCTTTAAAAAATAATAAAATCTTTTTATAAAATAGATGAAGCCCACTGTCCAATCTTTAGAGTACTTTTTTTTTTTTTAAGATTTTATTTATTTGAGAGAAATACAGCCAGAGAGGGAACACAAGCAGGGGGAGTGAGAGAGGGAGAAGCAGGCTTCCTGCCAAGCAGGCAGCCCGATGTGGGACTGGATCCCCGGTTTCCAGGACCATGACCAAGATTTTATTTATTTGACAGAGAGAAATACAGCCAGAGAGGGAACACAAGCAGGGGGAGTGAGAGAGGGAGAAGCAGGCTTCCTGCCAAGCAGGCAGCCCGATGTGGGACTTGATCCCCGGTCTCCAGGACCATGACCTGAGCCGAAGGCAGTCGGCCAACCAACTGAGCCACCCAGGCGCCCCTAGAGTACTTTTTGAGAAGATTGAATTTTACTAAATAATTTTGTCATTTAAGTTTCAAGGAAAAAATATGATTAAACTCACTAATAACTCACTAATTAATTATTAAACTCACTAATAACTTCAGCTGCCATTCCTGTTTCTCTAAATATCTAGTCTTCAGTTCTACTTTAAGGAAATCCTTCCAACTCTTTTGTCTGTGATCCTTCTAGGTATTGTAAAACCTCTTAGCCTACATACAGCTTCAGTGAGCCAAAACCAAACTCTCTCCGCTTCAGCTACGACGCCCTTTTAATAGTTTCCTTCATGCCCTCTAATAACTGAGTCACTAACAGCTGAGCTACTCTCAGCCAAGAACCACTGATCTCTTTTCAACACCAGATTCAGATAAGACCTCAAATACCCTTTCTCTAGCTGGCTCGTCTGTACTTTTACATTTTCTTTCTTTACCCTTAGTACTTAAAATTTTTTTTTCAAGATTTTACTTATTTATTTTAGAGTGAGAGAGAGTTAGAGAGCCTGCGTAAGAAGGGACAGACAACCTCAAGCAGACTCCACGCTGAGCATGGAGCCCCGCATGGGGCGGGGCTTGATCTCCAGACCCCCAGATCATGGCATGAGCCGAAACTGAGAGCCACATGCTCAACTGAGCCACCCAGGCACCCCACTAATTTAATTTTTTTAAATTCCAATATAGTTAACATAAAGTGATGCATTAGTTTCACGTATGCAATATAATGACTCACAACACTTCTGTACATCACCCAATCTGCTTTTTATGCTTTAATAAAACAGAGAAGAAGGGGACAAGATCAGGTCTTTTTTTTTTTAATTTTTTTTTTTTAAAGATTTTATTTATTTGACAGAGAGAAACACAGCCAGAGAGGGAACACAAGCAGGGGGAGTGAGAGAGGGAGAAGCAGGCTTCCTGCCGAGCAGGGAGCCCGATGTGGGACTCGATCTCGGGTCTCCAGGATCATGACCTGAGCCGAAGGCAGTCACTCAACCAACTGAGCCACCCAGGCGCCCCAAGATCAGGTCTTTTTCCCCATTTATCTGAGATCCTCTGACTCTCACTAAACAGTGGGATATGGTTGCCCAAGTTAGCCAGGTTTTTGTTTTTAGATTTTATTTATTTGACAGAGAGAAACACAGCCAGAGAGGGAACACAAGCAGGGGGAGTGAGAGAGGGAGAAGCAGGCTTCCCGCCAAGCAGGGAGCCCGATGTGGGACTCGTTCCCGGGTCTCCGGGATCATGGCCTGAGCCGAAGGCAGTTGTTTAACCAACTGAGCCACCCAGGCGCCAGTTTTTAACTAAGCTATCTCCTACTCACTCTACACTGCCTACTCCTCCAGTTTCTCCCCATTTTCTAATGAATGGCTAATCAACATTGAAAAGATTGTCTTGGATGAAGCAGGTCTCTCCAAAGTTCTTAAACAACTATGCAAAGATTAGAAAGAGAATTTAAGATCCTAGATCAGAGATCAGCCAGCTTTCTCTGTAATAGCCAAAGAGTAAATTTGTTAGACTTTCAGGCCAGACAGTCTCTACTGAAATGATTTAAGGCTCCCACTTCAGCTTGAAAGCCGTCCTAAACAATAAGCCCGTAAGTACGGCTCTGTTCTAATAAAACTTTATTTCTTGATACTGAAGTATGAATTTCATATAATTTTTATGTGTCATGAAATATTCTTTTTCTTCTTTTTAAATTTTAATGTCAAAACCATTCTTAGCTCATAGGCTCTGCAAAAAGAGGCAGCGGGCCAGCGTTGGTTCACCGGCCGTAGATGATTGCATTACCTGAGTGTGCTACAAAGTGTCGCTCGCATAAGAGTAAATGGTACTAGGTCAAAGAAAAAAGACATGGACCTGGGCCAAAAGAGCCAAAAGCTTCCTGGAGAAAATGGGATTTGGGTTGGGCCTTAAGGGAAGAATAAAATTTAGGTAAACGGTGGAAGGAAAAGGGAAGAGGGGAAAAAAAAAAAAAGATTTAGCTATCCATCCTCTGGGTGTTAAGAGAAAAATGATGAAAGAAGATTGTGGTTGATGACAGGGAAGCTGCAGGAGACACGCGAGGGCCTTGAACATCAGAACAAGGAATATAAACCTGATCCTCGCACAGACAACTTGCTTAGCTTATTCTTGCAGAGGAAACAGGACTCATTTTGCCAAAGGGAAAGATCAGGAGCTGGGAGAACAAGCTGGAGAGAGTGAGCTTGTGCAAAATGTAAGACTCTGGGTGAGTGTAGGGAGAGTGACAGAACAGAAGTGTTGGAGCCGGAACCCGGGGAGGGCAGACGGGGGGTTACTGCGCAGGATAAAGCAGGCTGAGCCCGGGGATTTGGCTCCATGGACACCTGAATGGGGTCAGTGACATGTCAAACGCAAACATGGCAGATAGGAACCCTAGAGAGCACTGGTTCGGAAGTTAGAATGGACTCAGGAATCCGACTAGAAAACTGAGGAGTATCCAGTCAGCGAATCAGAATAGCAAAGGATCAGGATCCACTATGAAAGACAGCGACTGGGGCGCCTGGGTGGCTCAGTTGGTTGGGCGACTGCCTTCGGCTCAGGTCATGATCCTGGAGTCCCAGGATCGAGCCCCACGTCGGGCTCTCTGCTCAGCCGGAAGCCTGCTTCTCCCTCTATCACTCCCCCTGCTTGTGTTCCCTCTCTCGCTGTGTTTCTCTCTGTCAAATAAATAAATAAAATCTTTAAAAAAAAAAAAAAAAAAAAAGAAAGATAGCAACCAAAAAGGGAAACAGGAATGTGTCCCAGTGACCCTACGGAACCCACACTGCTAGAACAGGCCTGGCACAAAGCAGATTCCATAAAATATTTGCTAAATGAATGAATGCATTCCCAAATAATATCACGAGATGCCACATGGGCAGGGCATGAGCTTGGAACAGACCTTAAGGGATATCCTCGCCTATGCATTCATTCCATAAACATGTGTTAGATGTGCCCAGTGTATATGGACCTTAAGGATCTAAAAGTGACAGAGGCAGCTCTTGACTTCAACAACTCACAGCTGATTGACAAGAGTCCGAAAGAAACAGACAATTCCTCTGCAACGTGGTGAGTGTGGCAGATGTGTGCAGAGGTGTGCCTCTGACCCCCAGGCTCCAGAGGTGATCTTCTGGGCTCAGGCCTGAAGGGCCAGGTGGATCAGGAAGACCCTGGGAGGGTGTGTGGTGATTTGGAAGTGCAGGTATGTCTAGCGACTCCCGCCGGACGGAGTAACAAGGGTTGGCATTCAGAGGTGAGTGAGGATCGCATGTTCCAGGATCTCTAAATGTTTAAGCACATCCAGAGCCCAAATGTGACATGTTGCATCAGGGGAGGGAAGTGGGGTTGGAAGAGATGAGGCCAGAGTGATAAATCGGGGCCAGATCATAAAGGACTGTGTGTGAATGTTAAAGAGATTGGATTTTATCCCGAAGGTGATGGGAAGCAAAGGAAGAATTTTAAGCAGGAAAGAGACATGATCAAATTTGCATTTTAGAAATAGCAACAGCATGGAGGATGGGCTGGAAGGAGAGGAGGCTGGGCGTAGAGAGAACAATTTAATAGTTTACTGCAGTAATACGTGGGAAATGGAGGAGCGCTGAACTCAGCTAAGAGGTATCAGGCATGTCAGGTTGGGAAATGGAACAACACGCATGACATCTGATCATTTTCAGGGAGCAAGGGAGAGAAAGGAGGCTAGGTGACTCCCCAGCTTCTGGCTTGGCATCTGGGAACAGGTGGCAATGGAGAGGAAGGAAAGGAAGAGGGTAAAAGAATGAATATGTATTGACTTCCTTCCATGTACCAAACACTGTCTAAGGAACTTTACAGATATTACTTTGTGTAATCCTCACAACAACCCGGGCTAGCAGATGTTATTAACCCCCTTTCCAGATAAGAAAACTGAAGTGCAGAGAGTGTAACCCACTAGGCCATAACCGACACAGGTGTTTTTCAGACCCTGGGACAGGCATGTGGGAAGAGGGTAAGGACACCAGGCAACCCTGCAAGCCTGCACACCTTGGAGATCAGGGCTGGACCCCAGCAGCGTCCAGCCTCAGTCTTGCTCTATAGGAGAGACTCTAAGACTAGGAGCACTTCTTTTTCTTTTTTTAAGTTTTATTTAAGTAATCCCTCCACCCCACATGGGACTCAAACCCATGACCTCTAAGATCAAAAGTCGCACGCTTTTTGACTGAGCCAGCCAGGCGCTCCAAGGCTGGGAGCATTTCACTATTCACTCGGTGCTCAGAGAAGTGTGCCCCAAAGGCACCTGCAAGAAAAACAAGGCTCAGAGCAATCCCTGGGCCCCAGGAAAAGGGACAGCCCTGGGCCAGAGCATCTCTCCACCAAACTGAACTCCTCCTAAGCATGTCCTATGGATCTGGGAGGAGGAAGTCAGCCTCCCTTCCCTTGTCTGGGATTGGTCCAGCCTGGTGATACCAGACTCCCATGGAGCTGGGTCCCAGTAACATCAAAGAGTTAGGGAAAGAGCACCAAAAATAATTCATCTAGCAAGAGCTCCAGTCAGAACTTAGAGCTAAGTCCGTATGACTCCAAAACCGCTTTCGGATTTCTCCTGCTGGGATGGTCACCAGTTAGGTAATACAAAAGTTAGTGGGGTTGACAATGGTTTTCATTTTTTTTTTTCGGTTTTATTAAGATATACTTGACATATAACATTGTATAAGTCTGAGGTGTAGAACATAAAGATTTAACATTGGTATATATTGTGAAATGACTCATCTGACCTAGCCGTAAATTTTGTTCCCTGGTAGTGAGAACTTTAAAAATCTACTCTCATAGTCACCTTCAAACATACGATATTGTTAACTAGAGTCATTGTGCTCTGCAATACATCTTCAGAATTGTTTTATCTTTTAACAAGGAATTTATACCTTGTGACCACCTTTTTTGATTTTATTTATTTATTTGATTGAGAGAGAGAACATGAGCAAGAGGGCACAGCAGGGGGAACAGCAGGGGAAGAGGGAGGAGACTCCCTGCGGAGCAGGGAGGCCAATGTGGGACTCAACCTCAGGACCTTGGAATCATGACCTGAGCCAAAAACAGGTGCTTAACCGACTAAGCCACCCAGGCACCCCTCTTTTTGACCAGTTTCACCCAGTTCCCCCACCTCCTCTGCCCTCCATCTCTGGCAAACAAATATCGTTTCGGTGAGTTTGCCTTAGAGTCTATGTATGAGGTCACACTGCATTTGTCTTTCTCTGACTTATTCCGCTTAGCCTACACCCTCCAGGTCCATCCATGTCATCACAAACAGCAAGATTTCCTTCTTTTTATGGCTGAATATCATCCCAGTGTGCGTGTGTGAGTGTGTGTATTCACATCTGTATCCATATATCTCTTGATGGATACTTAGGTTGTTTTCATGTCTTACCTATTGTAAATAACACTACAATGAACACAGGATTCACATATCTGTTTAGGACACAGACTTTTTTTCCCTTTGGCTATACACCCAGAAATGGGATTGGTGGATCAGATGGTAGTTCTATTTTTAATTTTTTGAGGAACTTCCATACTGTTTTCCATGGTGGTTGTGAATTTACATTCCCACACACAAGGGTTCCCTTTCTTACATTCTTGCCACCATTTTTTTACCTCTCGTCTTTTTGATGATGGCCCTTCTGACTGGTGTGAGTGGTCTGTCACTGAGGTTTTGATTTGCATTACCCCGATGATCAGTGATGCTGAGTATGTTTTCATGTACCTCTTGGCCATTTAAATATCTTCTTTGGAAAAAAATGCCTATTTAAGTCCTTTGTTCCTTTTTAATTGGATTATTGGGGGGTTGTTTATTTGGGGTCTTGCTTTTTGTTATTAAGTTTCTTATATATTTTGGATATTAACCACTTATTTGTTGTGTCCTTTGCAAATATTGTCTCCCATCCCAGAGGGTGGCTTTTCCTTTTGTTGATGGTTTCTTTTGCTGTGCAGAAGCTTTTTGGTTTGATGCAGTCCTACTTGTATATTTTTTATTTTGTCGCTTGTGCCTTAGGTATCGTAGAGTGCCATTTTAGGACCTACCGAATTTGAGCTGCCTATGTGACATCTAAGTGAATTCAGCTAATAATCTGGCGGGTGTATGCAGAACCCCGCCCTCCTCCTGTCATCTCTCCACAGGGGATTGTACCCTCATCCACTTAATCACTCATGCTAGAAATCTGGAGTCAGTTTGACTCCTCTTCCTCTTGCTCAGCGCACGCTGGTCGCCACCAAGTTCCCAAGACTGTACCCCCCACATATTCTTCAAAACCCTCTCTTCCTCCGCAGCCTCCCACAGGTGCTAGGTCAGGCATAATCTTCTCCCAGCATTATGGCAATAGATTTCTTACGGGACCCTTTGCCTCAGGTCCTGTGCCATCATATCTGTCTTCCAAACAGCCCGCAATCTAACATATTTAGAATAAGACAGACCCATCCGGAATAGGTCTGCTCATGTCATGTTTCTGCTTCCTCTTCAAAAGCTTTCTCATGCTGCTTAGTCTGGGAGACAGGAGGTCCCCCAACCCACCCCCACCCCTCACCCCCGACTGTGAACTGGCCCTGCCCACATCTGGGCCTCCTAGCTCACCTCTCCAGAATCCTCCCCTCCCCCTCCCAATCTGAAATGCTGGGCTCCAGCAGGAGAGGTTTGTTTGTGGCTCAACCACACACATGCATCTTCTTGTATCTGGCTTCTGGAATTTTCTCAGGTTGCATTCTCTGCCTGAACTGCATTTTGTTTTCACCTAGTTCCTCACCATCCTTTCAAAATCAGCCCAGTTGTCACTCTTCCAGGAAGCCTTTCCTGCCTCCTCCTCAACACCTTTTTGCCAAAGCGGATTAGGTACCCCTCCTCTGTGGTCCCATATGTTCGGGGCACAGCACCATCATTGATCTGATTATGTTTCTTTATATCTGTGCAGAGGTCTGTCTTCCTCACCAACACTGAAGTTCCATAGGGCCAGAAGTGTCTTATTTATCTTTTCATCCTTCCTTTCCACCGCATAGTAGGTTCTCCATCAATATTTGTTGATGAAATGAATTAATTTGCATTCTCACAGTCACACGCAGGCGAGCATACGAGAGATGTGCTCAGCATCTCCCAAGAACCAGCTCTAAGCACCTGTCCTCCCTGGAACTCTGCTTACTGCAAAATGTAATCGTTTATACAATTCATTCTGGAGACCTAAACAAGGCTCTGTCTCTTCCCTCTGTCTCTCTCTGTGTTTTCAGGACTCCAGCCTGCACGTGGGTATTGTTTGTTTGTTTGTTTGACAGAGAGAAACACAGCTAGAGAGGGAACATAAGCAGGAGGAGTGAGAGAGGGAGAAGCAAGCTTCCTGCGGAGCAGGAAGCTTGATCCCAGGACTCTGGGATCAGGACCTGAGCCAAAGACAGAGGCTTAATGACTGAGCCACCCAGGAGCCTCCAAAAGGAAGGTTCTTCTTTTTTTTTTTTTTTAATATTTTATTTATTTATTTGACAGAGAGAAACACAGCCAGAGAGGGAACATAAGCAGGGGGAGTGAGAGAGGGAGAAGCAGGCTTCCCGCCGAGCAGGGAGCCCAATGTGGGACTCGATCCTGGGTCTCCAGGATCATGACCTGAGCCGAAAGCAGTCGCTTAACCAACTGAGCCACCCAGGCGCCCCCAAAAGGAAGGTTCTTAAAAAGAGACGGGTGTGGGGGGAAGGGTGATGCATGGGTGGCTCAGTGGGTTAAGCCTCTGCCTTCGGCCCAGGTGATGATCCCAGGATCCTGGGATCGAGTCCCTCATCCGGCTCCTTGCTTAGCAGGGAGCCTGTTTCTCCCACTCCCCCTGCTTGTGTTCCCTATCTTGCTGTGTCTCTCTCGTCAAATAAATAAATAAAATATTTTTTACAATTAGTGTTGTAAAAAAGAGAGAGAGAGAGAGAGGGAGAGAGAGAGAGAGATCGGGGTTGGTCACCTGGGTGGCTCAATGGGTTAAGCCTCTGCCTTTAGCTCAGGTCGTGATCTCAGGGTCCTGGGATCGAGCCCCACATCAGGTTCTCCATTCAGCAGGGAGTCTGCTTCTTCCTCTCTGTCTGCCCCCTCACCACTTGTGATCTCCTCTCTCTCTCAAATAAAAAAAATCTGAGAGAGAGAGAGAGACTAGGTCTACTTAAGAGCTTAGGCAAAGAGCTACTGAGGTCTACACTTCCTAAGAAGGGCTGAGAATGAAATCAGAGTGGCCTCTTAACAAATAAGAGGTAGTACTTAGGATTGGCTTGAGGACTCTCACCCCGAGCTGGCTTCACGGACATGTGACCTGTGCAGTCACACAGGACGCTGGCCTCACAGGGGTCTTGGGTTTGGGTTAATTCTCAGCCATTGCTGTCTTGAAATTCTCCATGATTTTTGAACAAGGGATTTTTGTTTTTGTTTTATTTTTAAGTTTTTATTTATTTATTTGACAGAGAGAAAGATCACAAGCAGGCAGAGAGGCAGGCAGAGAGAGAGGCGGAAGCAGGCTCCCCACTGAGCAGAGAGCCCGATGCAGGCCTCGATCCCAGGACCCTGAGATCATGACCTGAGCAGAAGGCAGAGGCTTTAACCCACTGAGCCACCCAGGCGCTGGGATTTTTGTTTTTCAATGGGCCCTGCAAGTTACGTTCTTGGTCCCGTCTGGAGCCAAGATGAAGGACTTCTAATTAATAGGTTTAAGAATCACAAGCAGGAGTCTTCAGCAGGGTTGCCAGAGTGTTCCATCAACACCTTCCTCAGGTGCCAGCAACGACGGCGTGGGCATGCTGGGAACACCTCCCACCCGGGCCTTTGCCCTGGGTCCAGAGTCTGTGCCTTATCTAGGTAGCCGCCAGACCAGCTGGAGGCCACGCACAGCAGAAGTTCCTTGTTTTTCCAGGTACAGAGGGTCTTAATCCCCACCGGGAAGCGCTGGCTGCTTCTGAGACCTGGGCAACAGTGGGACAGAGGGGCGGTCTGGGGAGAGGCAGCCCACACCAGATTCTCTGGCTTGCGGGTGACAGGCCTCGGAGCAGCAGGTAGGAGATCTGTTGGGGGTCAGAAACTAAAAGCAATAAGGTACAGATAATGCAGAGGGTCGGGCCCAGGGAAGATTTGGGAAGGGGGAACAGAGCCTCCAGGGTGCTAACCCCTCCCACACCCAGGGGACTGCGACGGCCATGGCCACATCTGAAGCCATGGTCAGTGGGCAGGAGGGGCCGAGGAGCTGTATGGTGTGCGGGGACCGAGCCACAGGCTATCATTTCCACGCCCTGACCTGTGAGGGCTGCAAGGGCTTCTTCAGGTAAGAGCCTCCTCCCGGGGAGAAAGCATCTCCCAAACTCCCCAGCGGGCAGCCCTTAAGCCGTGGCACATGCCCGAGCTTGCTCAGCTACATTCCTCCTGCTTCTCGGAGCCTAACTGCCCTGTGGCTAGCGTGGTACGTCTTGTCAATCTCAACATTGCATAAAAAGGTGACAGAATAATAGAGGGAAGTCTCTTTGTCCTGTGGACACAACCCCTTAGTCAAGAGCAATCCCGTGCCCCTATGCTTGAGATGTATTCTACCCTACCCACCCTCAGGGACCCTTAGACACAGCTCAGATTAGCCCACGCCCCCACAGATGCTTCTAGACCATATCATCTCAGCCCCCCACGTAGCCACCTGGACATTGCCATCCATGACCACCCTCCCAAATGTCTCCATCTCTCACAGACGAACAGCCAGCAAAAGCACCGGTCTCACCTGCCCCTTTGCTGGCAGCTGTGAGGTCAACAAGGCCCAGAGACGCCACTGCCCAGCCTGCAGGCTGCGGAAGTGCCTAGACGCTGGCATGAAGAGGGAAAGTGAGTCGGTGCCCTATCGACACGAGAATCCGTAGACACCTAGTCTACTCTCTCTTGCCCTCATTCCCAAAGCATTTCCTCCACACAAGAAGAGTAAGATTTTGGAAACAAGTCAGATGATGTTTCTATTCTGTTCAAAACCCCAGTGGCTCCTCATCTCTCTTACAGTCCGAGACCTCACGGTCTAGCTCCCCCAGACAGCCTCCTAGATTTCTTCTGCTCTGCCCGCCTCGCCCCTCGCTCACAGCCGCACTTAAGTACCACCTTCAGGACAGCCCGCACACCCTCCTCGGGGCTTTGGCACTTGCCGTCCCCTCCACCCAGAATGCTCTTCCCCTAGATCCCCATATGGCTTGACTTTTCTGTCTCTCACATATAGCGCATGTCACTTAGTCGGGACCTGATAACGTTGAACGCATAGGCTCCCGACAGGTGACGTCACTGGAGCTCCCTCAGCTACAGTTTACAGTGACCGTGTTCAGACTCTCCCGTCTGACTCCCAGGCCCTTGCCTTTCCCCGATAGAGTACAACTTTTCAATATGAAGCAGTGCACACTGTAGAAGTCAAAACATCTTGGCTTGCATCACTTTAATGTTTCGTGGCCTTGGACCTGCCAACCCATTATGTTTCTGGATAATAACACCTGCGCTGTCCACCCTCTACCTGTAGGGTTGTTTCCTCCCGCATCGGAACCCTTGACATTTAGGGCTATGTAAACGGAACGTGATGCTTTAGGAACCAAAAGCCCTCCCTCTTCAGTGGTCACCCAGAAGCCAAACATCTCCCTTCACTGTGACCACTTTATTTTCCACCCCCCCCCCACAGTGCCTTGTTTTCCCCAGCAGGGCCTCCAAGGCTGGGGAGACAAGACAGGGATCCCTACCACTGGGGCCTCTGGGACTCCAGCCAAGCCCAAGGAGGTCCCAGGAGCGCTGCTCCCTCCCAAATCCTTCATCATGGGGTACCTGGTACCCACGGTTCCCAGAATGGGGGTGGGGCTGCCGGCAGAGAGAGGCTCTCTGTGGGCCTCAATGGCGTCCTCCTTCATCTTCCCCGGGGAACAGTGATCCTGTCGGCAGAAGCCCTGGCAGCGCGGCGGGCGAAGCAGGCCCAGCGCCGGGCCCAGCAGGCCCCTGTGCAGAGCAGGGCGCAGCAGGACCTCGTGCAAACGCTGCTGGGGGCACACACCCGCCACGTGGGCACCATGTTCGACCAGTTCGTGCAGTTCAGGGTGAGCCTCTGTATGGGCTTTGGGCTGAAAGGGGACCAAAAGGGGGCCCCAGGAGGCTGCCCTGAGGGACTGTGCCATGCCCAAGACAGAGGACTAGACTTCTCCAGAACCCCAGCGTCCACAGGCTCCTCGGCCCGGAGCCCTTCCAAGAGAGGGCTGGAGAGATCCCTGGAACCAGGGCCACTCGCTCAGGCTCTGGTCTCCGTCCACAGCCCCCTGCTCATCTGTTCCTCCATCACCAGCGCCTGCCCTTCCCGGTCCCCGTGCTGCCTCTGCTCACCCATTTTGCAGAGGTCACCACTTTCATGGTACAGCAGGTCATCAAGTTCACCAAGGATCTGCCTTTCTTCCGGTACGTGACCTCCCCTTACCGTTCAGGAGGAAAACACTCCAATAAATCATAATCACACACAGGCACAGTCCTGGCCCGCTAGCCCATCCTGCAGCCTTTCCCAGCACCAAGTCTTGAGTTCCCTCCTTCGGTTTTAAGTATCTCAAGCAGCATTGGAAGCCCCTCTTCCTCTCTGAAAGGCTCCCGTCTGCCCCCACAGGTCCCTGCCCATGGAGGACCAGATCTCCCTTCTCAAGGGAGCAGCGGTCGAGATCTGTCATATCGCCCTCAATACCACTTTCTGTCTCCAAACACAAAACTTCCTCTGTGGGCCGCTCCGCTACACGCTGGAGGATGCTGTCCACGGTGAGACGGGGCTGGAATTGGAGCGGGCGGGCGTCCTTTGCGGTGTGGCCTGTGGGGGGGACGGGGCGGACCCTAAGACAGCGTCTCCCACAGCGGGGTTCCAGGAAGAGTTTATAGACTTGCTCTTGCGTTTCCACGCAACGCTGAAGCGACTCCAGCTCCAGGAGCCCGAATACGTGCTCATGGCTGCCATGGCCCTCTTCTCTCCCGGTGAGCATCCCCCAAAGCCCAGAAGCTTTGGCTCTCCCACCCCTGCCCAAACTCCCAACCGCGGGAATCCTTCCACGCCCGCTGATGCTGGAGGGGCCGTCTTCCAGACAGGCCTGGCGTTACCAGGAGGGAGGAGATCGATCGTCTGCAAGAGGTCATGGCATTGACCCTGCAGAGCTACATCAAAGACCAGCCGCCAAGGCCTCGGGATCGGTATGTGGGGGCCCCGGGGGCTCGGAGGCTGAGCAGGGCAGGAAGGCGAGGGGAACACTGAGCTCAGGAGGAATGCTTTCACTGTCCTTTCGTCTGGGAAACCAGGTCCCTTGGGGGTCCAAGTCTTTTCCTTGCATTTCAGGTGGTTCTGGCATCCAAATTGTTCCTACTGCTGTTTCATCTGATTTTTCCAGATTTTTTTTTTTATTCAGTAGAGATGCAGAGTAGCTCACGGGCTCCCTATAATGACATTCCTGAGGCTGATGACAACCAGCCCCTTTCCCGCCAACTCTCCAGGCTAAAGCGGCCTTCCAACATTCCCCTTTGCTCTCTTTCCTTGGCCCTTCCCTTCCTCTCCATTGACCCCTTCCTTTAATTTTTCATCCCCCTTGAAGTTATTACGTCATTCAGTTTCACGGGCAAAGCCAGTCTCTGGCCCAATAGTGCATGATCTCTCCAGGCTGAGGTGCACTCCACTTGTTCTTGTCTGTTCCTCAATGAGCCAGTTTGGCCAGAAGAGGGATGCTTTAGACCACAGAACCCACCCACCTTCTAGAACCTTCTCTAGAAGGCCAGATGCATAGATCCCAGAGTTGAAGTTCTGACCAAGTCTGGGGCTTTCTTCACACTTGGCCCTCAGACCTTGGGATTCAAGAAAAACGGCATGGTGAGAGAAGACCTCAGGGGCCTTCGGAATTTTTGCTATCTGTCATACCAGAGCATGCTTCTCTCTAGTGTTCAGACCCAGCTTTACTGAGGGAAAGTTCAGGGGAGCAGGACCTCAAGACAAGACCTGCAGCTACCTTGTTTTCCTCTTCCCCGGGTGACCCCACTACTTCCTCCGAAGGTTTCTGTACGCGAAGCTGCTGGGCCTGTTGGCTGAGCTTCGGAGCATTAACAACGCATATGGGTACCAAATCCAGCACATCCGGGGCCTGTCCGCCATGATGCCACTGCTCCAGGAGATCTGCAGCTGAGGCCCCAGCTTGCCTCCCTCCGCAGCCCATCTGGACACATTGGACTGGAAAGGGGAAAATGCTGGGGCCAGAGACTGGGGACCGGTAGAAAGGGAGCCCAGTGGTTGCAATGAAAGATTAAAGCAATAAGTACCTCTTCATGCAGTCTTGGGGTTGGCGGGGGATGACCACGGGGACAGAGCTGTTCTCTGGAAGCACAGAAGATGGGGAAGGAGGAAGCTCCTTCTGGGAATGGGGGGGGGGTGCCCACTTTCTGAGGTCAAAGATGTAGCCCTTCAGCCCTTCTTTCCCAGCCCTGGAGACTCTGAGATGTTAAACAGGATAGGGAGCTAATCCCATGCAGACAGTTCTGCTCTGAAGGGGAAGAAGCTAGGAGCTTTAATCGATAGGAAAATGAAGAAGGGGGAAGTGAGGGGAGAGAAGTCGGCCAGACACACCCCCTAATCCTTCTCCCTTAGTCCGGAGCCACAAGAGCACGGGAAGAGGACCACGGGGCCGGTGGCAGAGGTTGGGGCCGCACACCCCTGCCTCAGCAGTGGCCCCTGTGGTGGCTCCAGTTCTGAGGAGGGCACGGTCCTGTCCCCCACTCTGCTCCTGGGAAGCAGACGTCACCCAGTGCGGTGGGCTCTGGAGAGGGGGCCTAGTCGCTGACCCTAGGGCGCCTGACCCGGAGGTCCCAGCGTCTGCGGGGGGCTGGCCCTGGGGCCGCCTCAGCCCACGGTGATGCTGAAGCCACAGTGGAATCGGTTGCGCCAGTGACTGAGGAAGGCTCCGAGGGCGAGGGTGACGGGCAAGGGGGGCATCTTCTTCTCCAGCACGGCACCCACACACCAGTTACTGTCCACCAGGCCTGACGGGGAGCCGGGTACACACAAGGTTATGTCACAGGCTTGGAGACAAGGCTCAGAAGCAAGGGCAGAAGTAAGCTTCCCTCCTCCCCCTGTCCCCCGGCCCCTCGGCCCTTCCAAATGCTTTACCTCTGAACACCATGTTGGCCTGGGGCAGAGTCAGGTGGTAACCAAAGGAGAAGGTTGTGTCTTGTAGCCTCGTGTTGGCCTCAAATTCCACTCCCACCTGGACCTGAGAACCGCGGGCAGGGAGAGGGGAAGGATCCGTGTCGGTGAGGCCCAGAGGGGTCCTGCGGGGGGATCCCCAGAACGGAGGCATGCGTGAAGCAGCTGAGTGGCATGGGTGGGAAGCACCGCGGGGCAGTGGGGCCTGTGGAGGTCTGCGGGGCACAAGCTCACGGCTGACTTGCTGGGGTGGGGACCGCATCGCTCATCTCACCTGTTCGTTTGCCCTGTGGTAATAACTTGCATGGGCCCCACCTGATCCCACATTCAACGTTGCTACCCAGTGAACCGCTGTAAAAACCAAAATGCAGGAGACGGGGAGGGTTACTGTAGCAGGACCCAGGCCAGGAACCCTCACCGAGCTCAGGGTCTCCCCTCCCTGTCACTCCGCACCCGAGTACTTCCCAGCCAGTGTCAAGATGGCGCCCTCCTCGCCTGGCCGCCGGTGATAAACAAGCTCTCCTCCCAGCACCAGCCGATGGGTGAGGCTCTGCAGGAAGTGAGCCACCATGATCACTGGGGGGTAGCGGAGAGACTCGGAGTCAGGCACAGGGACAGCATCCAGGCCGGCTCCCCCATCCCAGCCTGCCCCAGAAGTTTCCAGTCCCTCAGCTGTACAGACGATGAGAAGGCAGAGCCAACACCGGCAAGCGGGCGGCCAAGTTACAAAGCACCCCGTCCTCACCCGATTCCCCAATCAGGTCAGGGTTCCCTAGGGTCAGAGTGGCCGTGTAGTCGTCGCCCCGGTACTCGCCATCAAACTGCCACGTCAGGAACTTGGCTTGCTGCGTCTGGGTAGGGAGAACAAGGAGTGCTCGTCCACCCCGGACGACCACTCTGGCCCTGCTCCTCTCCCTGGAGCACCCCCAGAGCAGGGCACTCATGGAGAAAGAAGGAATGCTTCAGTGGATGCAGGCAGGAACCCCGGGTCACCTGAAAGACAGCCTTGGCTCGGAGCCGCTCTGCCAAGAGGAGCAGGACCTGGGCATTGAGGCTGCCACTGCTGTCCATGTCCCCCACCACCGTGGGGAACACCTGTTGAAGAGTGGACACGGCAAGACTGAGCTGGGGGGCCCTCTCCGGGTGCATCCAACCATCCAGGATTTCTTTAACAGCACCCGGCGCCCCCTAGTGGAGCCACAGGGACAAACTCCTGCTCCTCGAGAATGCTTCTCCCACTCCCTCCCGACAGAGGAAACAGAGAAGCGGGTGCCCTGAACACTCTTCCCCTAACACACTCATTTCCTCCTCCTCTAGTCCCGAGTCCTCGGTGGGCTTTTATGGGGATGACCCGGGTGTGAGGAGTCCTCACCTCGGTGGGGCTCAGTTGCCAGTCCCCTGCATAGGCGGCGTGGAGGTGATACCCGGGCAAGCCCAGGGCGCTCATGTGCACGGTGTGAGCCACCTGGGGAAAGAGAAGTCAGTGGGCGTGGCTGTCCACCCTTCCTCTTCTCCCCATCCAGAAGACCTTTTAAGAATCCCAAATAGTCCAACGTACACAGAGGGTCACCCAAACTAAAAGCAACAAGTCCCACAGGCAAGGGAAGTAAAGAGAGCCCCACATCCTCCTGCATTTGTCCCACATAGCCTGGTTAAGGCTTGAGTACAAAGGCAAGGAGGAGGGGATCCAGGGGGAGGCAGGGAAGAATCATAAGGAGGGCCAGAGAAGTGGGAGCACCTGGAAATGGCTGCTCAGAACCTTGTTGACAACGAGCTTCACTCCCTCCATCTGTGCTGGGAACACATCTGAAGAGGGTGGAGGGGAGGAGAAGAGGAGGAATAAGCACAGACAGGAGCCCCTATCCCAAGAAGTAGTCTCCCCTTTCAATCCCATTGAAAGCACTTTGGAGGAACTGACCTCCTTTCAAGTCCTACCACGAAATGCTCCACTCCATTTGGGCACCTGGATGCCCCAGCTGGGTTCTCCCCTTTCCTGCTCCCATCACTGGACACCCAGCATTCGAGACCCTCCCCTCCTCTGCCCCCTCAACAGTGAGACACCCAAATGCCAAGTTCTCACCTTTGCATAGCCGGTGCAGCTCATCGAAGCTCCCAGGGTTAGGCAGAGGCTCCTCGCGACGCGGGCTCCGGCGGGGCAAAGCCCCCATCGGTGCCAGGCCCAATGTGTTCCCCATTTCAGTCCAGAGAACAGGGGAGGGGCCAGGTTAGGCTAAGAAAGGACGCTATTGCTCCCTCTACCCCGCAGGGGTCCCACCCTCCATCATCCGACTCCCCAGTCCCAGAAACTTCCACATGGTCCGATGCTAGACCTGGAACAGGAAGAGTAGGGAGAGGGTACCAGTGGGGAGATTGAACCCCAGGCACGCTCCCGTCCCATCTTTGATTCTTCACCCCACCTGTCACTCCGTCCCCTCCCCCATTCTCTAATCCTAGCTCCCATCACAGACCTCACCCAGCTTCCCAGTCTTCCAGCTCTTCATTCCTAGGCCCCAAGGCGAGGCTTGCAGTGAAGCAATAGCCCTTACCGTCTCAGACTATCATGCTACCCCTTTTCCCCCGGCACACCCCGGTCATCTTGATGGGGGCAGCCATCTTGAGTAATGGCAGGACTGCGGCTTCACGCTGCATTATCAGCGTGGCCATGCGCGCCATCTTGGAATCGGGCAAAAAAGACATCAAAGACCCTACCCTCCCTTGATTGGGCCCCGCCTAATAGATTAAAAAAAAAAAAAAAAAAAGCTGCCCCCGTCTGCCAGGGGCCAATGGGAGAGGAGGAAGCAAAGGCGTGGCGGAGTCAGCTCCAGAGGGCTCCAACCCCGGCCCTGCAGAGGCGGGCGGAACTCGATGGGGAGCTCCTCAGACTTACTCAAGCAGACGGCCTGAGATCCCCCGGCCTCAGGAAGGTCGGGAGAACGCTGTGAACGTACTAGACACCAGAGGGAGCGTCTCGGAGCTTGGGCCACTGCAGCTCCTCTCGCCGTACAGCCTGGAGGCTTCCGTTTTGTGAAGGGTGGCAGAGGGAGTAATTGTGAGCACTGCATCCGAACTCTGGTTCTTGTGGCTCCTGGGTGCCCCTAGCTCGAACCCCTTAGGGACTCGTCGGAGCGCCCCCATCGTACACCACAGTACACAGCACACACCTCCAAAGGAGTACTACTCACAAGTACAGATATCTCCCTGTGGAGACGTGGGGGTCTACACCTCTCCAGGTTCACCCTCTAGTTCTCTCAAGTTCGCCCAGTGGGAATGGGTGAGAGCTTGGGGTAGAGGAGCTGGGGTTGCAGCCTTAGTTCTAGCAGAATGATTCCCTAAAGCAACTGCCCCCTATCAGCTAAGGCTTCTTCATTGCCCAGGCATAGCTGGCAAATAAAATCTGGGAATATGGACTCTGGCCCCCAGATGCACTCCACTGCAGAACCAGGGACAGTCAACAGAGCGCCCTTCCAATACTAAGCGCTCCACAGAGGAATAATTGAAGATGGAATAAAAATGTGTTTTAGCCCGGGGTCACTTCCCTCACTAGCCCTCGTACCTCCATCTCCATCTCTCAGGAATGTTCTATGTACACTTTGAGGGCAAAAGGGTAAAAGATACAAATGCTTTGGATACCTATTGAGCTGATTTCACCCAAATGCCTTGGTCTTGGAAAATATACCTTTGTCCTCCCTCACAGGCTGGGCTGCACAGGGGCTGGGGCCTTGGTCAGAGGGATGCTCTGGTTCCTGCTGACTCACCATGGCCGACCATCCCCTTGGAATGATAAGGTAAATCCAGTGACCAGGGAACTTCAACCTTTATCCTTGGTGGAAGATTCCCACTCACTTCCTTTCTTGCCAAAGCCCACCGTTTGGGAAGGGGAAGGTAGATGCAACTTTCTGAATTTGTTTTGTTGGGGGTAGGGTCTACTCATTTACCAGCACTCAAGAGGATTATTCTGGGTGCTCAGATCTTCTTCCGCATCTCATTATACATTAACTGGAAACGGGACAGATTCAATCACACCTGCCCTCTGGCCCTAAACCTTATTCTCCCAATTCTCATTCCTCTGCCCCCTGCCCCTGATTTCAACTCCTTTCTTCTTTCTTCTGCTCCCTGATACCTCTCTGCCAAGCTGCAGTGAAGGGGGTAAGGCTGGGGAGATGACATCTAGCCCCAGTGGGACAAAGTTACCAAGGGCTGAGGGTTTGATATGTCGGGACTTCCTGGAAGAAAACTAGGAATCCTGCTTCCTGCAGCATTCAAATCCAAAGACTGCCGGTCCCAGACCCCAAAAGAATGAGTGTTGGATAAACTTGAAATATGCCCCTAAGACCTGCACTCCCCCACCTGCCATCTCATCACGCTCCCCCCACATGCTTGTCCTCTCCTCCCCCATTTCTCCAACTTGTTTACTCCAACGTGACCCCTGCCCCATGGGGCCCTTCCAAGCCCTTATCACGTGAGGGGGGGGAGCAGAAATGTATATAGTCCCATCTCCCCAGCCAGGCCAGGTACAGCCAGCAAGAACGAGACCCTGACCAGGTAGGGTAAGGGAGCCGGCAGTGTGGCCAGGATCCAGAAAGGACCCAGTTTTAACTGTGGGAAGGGAGGGAACCGGGTCGGAGTGGGCACTAGGTAGGGGTCTCTAGGGAGGGGCTGAAGCTCATTCTTCCGCCACCCCCACTGTTTCCAGGCCACCACTGTTACCGGCATGAAGCTGCTCGCTCTGACTGTGCTCCTCCTCGCCATCTGTAGCCTGGAAGGTGAGTGTCATCAGGAGAGGGGCCCCAAGAAGGAGAAGGTGCTGGGGGCCCTAGCTTCCCATCTGTCAGTGCTCCAATGCCAGAGGGCCCCAGAGAAAGATCACCCCCTCCCAAAAGTTCAGAAAGCTCATCCAGAGACCTGGAGCTGGGTACCTGTTTGGGGAGGGGGCTGGGGGGGGCTGGCCTCCTGCCAGGTCCCTGTTGGGGACCCAGCTGATGAGCTCTGTGTGTGTGTGTGTGTGTGTGTGTGTGTGTGTGTGTGTGTGTACACGCGCGCATGTGCACAGGGGCTCTCGTTCGGAGACAGGCGGAGCAGCCGAATCTGCACAGCTTAGTCTCTCAGTACTTCCAGACGGTGACTGACTATGGCAAGGACCTGGTGGAGAAAGCCAAGGGCCCAGAGCTTCAGGCCCAGGCCAAGTAAGTCTCAGTGAAAGGGGCTCAGGGAGTGCATGCGGCTGGCGCAGTCAGTGGAGTGCATGACCCCCGATCTCCGGGTTGTGAGTTTGGGCCCCACTTTGGGTGTAGAGATTGCTATAAATTAAAATCTCTAAAGAAAGAAAGAAAGGGGCTCAGGAATCAGGGAGCTATAGAAAGAAGGAAGGATGGGAGGTTGCGCAGAAGATGGAGCTCAAGGGTGGCGGTTAGAGAGGATGAGGTTCAAGTTGGAGAGAGAAATTCCTTTACCACCTCGTCGATCCCACAGACCTCTTAGACAGAGAGGGCCAGCAGGACCGAGGCCTTAACTTTCTATCTCTAGCTCTGTTCCTCTCCCCGATGGATGGCCTACCTCCCCTCCTGGGAACATGGCCATACCAGGATGACCCAGGCCCTAGAGTCTGGGGAGCTGGGTCCCCCCTCCCACCGCAACCCAGGCCCCTGCCGGGGCCTAGGCTCTCTTGCATTGACTGCTAACCCTTTGATGACACAGGGCTTATTTTGAGAAGACACAGGAGCAGCTAACACCCCTGGTCAAGAAGGCTGGAACTGATCTCATCAACTTCTTGAGCAATTTCATGGACCTCAAAACACATCCTGCCACCCAGTGAGGCATGCAGACCGTTGTCTTCCATCCCCAGCTGGCCTCTAGAACACCCACTGGCCCGGCCTAGAGCCCTCTCCCCGCACACTCCTTGTTCCTACAATAAATACTGAAGGAGTCAGGTGTGAGCCTGGTGCTTTGGGGACTGGGAGAAATAGGGGTATTGATGAGGGGAAGACTAAGAGGCCTGCTCTTGCTAGGAGAGGGCTTTGGTGTGAAGAAGGGAGGGAGGGATAAGGAGACAGATGGTGGAAACAATAGGGGAATGGTGTGTACCATTCTTCTCCATGCCCAAAACATCTTTCCCCAGCCTGGGATCTGCTCAGCACAGAGGCTTAGCCTGTGCACTGCACAAGGGACAGTGAAAGGCAGGAAAGTTTCATAAACTGAGTCCCTAGACTACTGAAGGACACAGGAAGTAAGGGCACCCTCAACCTAGAACTTCTTCTTGATCATTCTATGAAAAGGAGAAGGCCTCCCATAAATGAACCCAGAGGTACCACCTGGCACCCCATCTTCCCTTCTGAGTCAGGGGAATTCCATGCTTCCCCCCATCTTACAAAAAGATATGGATTCACTCTTCTTCCTCAAAAGTGCTCAAACCCTCCTTCCATTTAAAATCTCTCACCTAGGGGCGCCTGGGTGGCTCAGTTGGTTAGGTGACTGCCTTCGGCTCAGGTCATGATCCCGGAGACCCAGGATCGAGTCCCGCATCGGGCTCCCTGCTCGGCAGGAGGCCTGCTTCTCCCTCTCTCACTCCCCCTGCTTGTGTTCCCTCTCTGGCTGTGTTTCTCTGTGTCAAATAAATAAAATCTTTAAAAAAAAATAAAAATAAATAAATAAATGAAATCTCTCACCTAGACCCCCTGTCTGGGGAACACCCACTCCAGACCTCTCCCCCTATTATCTGGGGGCTAGTCACAGACCTGGAACTCAACTCATAGACATGATGGCCAGTGATGGGCCAGACAGGTCTCCCGGACTAAATCAAAATGGAATGGAACTCAGGCTGGGCTGATGGGGAGCTCACAATACCAAAATGGAGTGCACGGTGCAAGAGAGTGCAAGAGAAGGCATCTTCCAATTAAAGTTGGTCCCCACTCTACACTTGAAGCGGTTACCTCCGGACCTGGACTCATTTCTCATAGGTCATCTGAAATCACTGCTTCGCAGATGCCAGACACGGCCCCAATTTCCTCCATGTATCGGTCTCCAGTCCGGCCTTCCAGGCCCTCTCCACTCATGGTGACACTATTCCCTTTCTTCCCCAGTGTCTGTTTTTCTCTCATGTGGCAAGATGTGTGGGGACAGAGAGCTCAGCCTGTCACTTGCAAGAAGCCCTCGGGACAGGTTAATTTCAAAGAGCCGGACCTTCCTCCCAGGGTGAGCGAGCAGATCCAACAGTGCAAGAGAGGGAGGAAACAGTGCGGATGGCTTCAGTCGCTGTGCCGCTGTGCCCTGCTGAGTCTTATCCAGCTCGGGCGGGGCCGGGGGTCGGCCTGGGGACTCCAGACTCATTCTGCGGGGGCTGCGGGATCCAAGGTAGGACCAGCAGCATCTGATGGGATGCAGATTCTACAGGAAACCCGCCTCCTGGCAGAGTGGGAAATAGGACCGGCACGGACCTGACTGGGGCGATTCCTTAGCCCCCCACCCTGGTGCTCGGAGGAGCTCATCTCCCATCTACACCCTGTCTGTTCCCCTTTGCCTTTCCCACCTCCAACCCTTATCTGGCCTTCTAAGGTCCCTCTTGCCCCGGAAGCCACTGAAAACTCACTGTTCCCATAAAACCATCCACCAGGAGCATCACACGAGCTTCAGCAGGCCATCTGCTCTCGGCTATGCTAATGCCCGGATGCGTGCGTGCTGTGAGCTGTCCCCACGCTGTTCCCTGAAGCGCGCTCTGATTCCGACTGGGGCCTGTTTGGGGCCGGGCAGCTAGACTACTTCACGACCCAACCTCGGTTCAACTGCCAGAGACACGGAAAACTAAACTGGGTGCAGACGTCATTTCCTAGGTTCCGATGTTTCTGAACGTGCCTAGACGGCCAACACTCCCTCTCTGTTCTGGTCCCATGCAGGGGGCCTGGGGCCAAGGGTCTCACCCTTGCCCCAGTCAGCTCTCATCCCAACCAAGCGACCTCACCCTGAAGTCTGCCAGACTGTGAGCTCTGTGCGATCAGGAGCTGGTTACTCAAAACAGCCTCTTCAGTCCCCAGCCTAGTGCCTCGTAGAGGCTGAATAAATATGTGATAAATTAATGAAAAGAGTCCAGACTGTGGCGGCTTTATTGGTGGTACTCTCTTTCCATTGTTGAGTGGGAACAGGAGATGGGAAAGAGAAGGGTGGGGAAAGGCGGTGAGATTAGAAAAGAAACACTAACGATTAGCATCTGAGCAGCGGTCTTTGGTGGGGAGGAAGCCCCCCCACCCCGGTGTCCAACAGTGAGGGACACAGCATCATTTCAGAGGTGGGATGTGACGGCCGACCATGAGGGCCAGGAAGGGAACAAGGGGAAGGAGGTGGCCAAGGGCATCTGTTCTAAAGTTACTGGGATGGTTTCTCATGCTTTAGGGTCTCGTAAGTCTCCTGGTTCCGGGTGCTCAGGCCCTGGAGGTGGAGGTCAGAGAGGATGGTCAGGAGCTTGTGCCCATCACAGGGCTCCCCCCACCCCTGCACAGACCCCATATCTTCCAAAGATCACAGGAAACCCGTCTCTTCTGCTGACTTCCCAGGCCTGGGGTGGGGGGAGGCAGGTTCACTCACCGTGTAAATGCCATCTGATTTCTGCAGAGGCAAAAGGGACAAGGCATTAGACACCCACGCCTCCTTCAGGGTCCCTCAGTCTCTTCTTCCCCACCCGGTGAGGTATGTGGCCCGGGGCCGGCTGGCCACTGGGGCCAGAGGGCACTCACGTGGGGACTCAGGACGCACGCCCATTTGCCTGCATGGCTGCAAGTGCGTGTACAGCCCACCTACGATCCTCAAGTACTCAGGGTCACTCTCCACTCTCCCTTGCCATCTGCTGAGTATTTGCCTTGGGGCATGGCTAGGTGGCAGGGTGGGCAGGGGAGAGGGGAGGGGGGACCTCGGACGCTTGCAGTCTGTAACACTGACACCCAGGCGCGGAAGGGGCCCTACCTCGTAGCTGGCGGTGGCTGCCTTTCGCACCTGGATCTGGGGCAGGGGAGAGGTCATCAGTAAAGGCAGAGTGAGAGGCCCAACCACATCCCTCCCCACTCTGCGTGGAACCCATTGTTCCCTCTCCTCCGAGCCAAGCTGGGCCCTCCCGTGCCTCCTGCCTGCCCCCTCCCCAGCCTTACCTTAAGTCGGCAGTACAGCAGGGTGAGGACAATACCGTACAGAAACAGGATGGCGTCCAGGATGTAGCAGAGCTGAGGCTCTCCCAGGGCGGCTGAGGGGACAGAGGGGGCCCGCGGGGTCAGGGGCACGAGGGCAGATCTGGCGCTCAGAGGGCAGAACCCACAGGTGGGACGGGGCCTGGCGGGGAACCTCCCAGGAGACACACTTGGCCTTCCTCTCTGGACCCGATTTTTCTGGGCTTTCCCCCTTCTCCCTCACCGTCGGGCAGGGCTGGGACAGGAAGTGGGGGGCATTCTGCTGCCTGCTGTAGTGGAACGTACAGGCGCCCAGAGCTGAGGAGGGAGCCCCGCTCGGCCTCCAGCCCTCTGCTTTTCGCCCTGTCGGTTCCTCAGTCCCCACTGAGCACTTCACAGCCCTCAAGGGACTCATTTGAGTTCACTGGGCAAAGACCAAAACCTCAGCCCAGAGAGGTAGGGTGAGGGACAGGCGGCAACAAAATTCACTGAAGAAACCACAGCAGTGTCTCTGCTAAGTCCTGTGACCTGTGGCTGAGGGCCGGACAGGAAGGATGTGAACCGAGAAAGGGGGGGAAGGCAATTACCCCGTTACTGGTCATCTCTGAGCCTCCGTCTCATCACTCTATGGCCTGCTACAGTGGGCTTAAAAATGGAAGAACAAGGGGGCGCCTGGGTGGCTCAGTTGGTTAAGCGACTGCCTTCAGCTCAGGTCATGATCCCGGAGACCCAGGATCGAGTCCCACATCGGGCTCCCTGCTCGGCGGGAAGCCTGCTTCTCCCTCTCTCACTCCCCCTGCTTGTGTTCCCTCTCTGGCTGTGTTTCTCTCTGCCAAATAAATAAAATCTTTAAAAAAAAAAGAAAAAATGGAAGAACAGGTGTCTGTTTCCCTAGGCCTCATAGACCCCGACGGCTCCGTGCGCGGCTGGGCAAGCGGCTCTGCCCAGGCATGGGGAGGAGTCGGGGGAATGACCACAAGCCCGGTTCCGTCTCTCTGGCCACTCTGCCCTGTTACTCACTCACTCTGGGCCACACAGAGAGGAAGTTTTGTGCAATTTAAAAAATCAAATAGGGTGTGAGCACCAGCCCCTATCTGCCGTCAGTCCCTTTCTGAAGGGCTCACCGGCACATGGCTGATGTCGGGTGGTACTTTTGGTCCCCTGACACTTTTTCGCACAATATTGCATAAATCGAAAAACTACCGGATGGGGGTTTGGCGGGGGGGGGACATCATTATTGCCATTTTCCCAAGGATGAAACGCAGGCTCAAGAAAGCTAAGTAACTCTAGAGCCACAGCGCTAAGTGACAGAGCCGGAGCTCAAACCCAGGCTTTCTGCTTTTGGGGCTCGTGTCCTAACTTCCTGCCTCGGTGCCCTGCCCCACTTGGTCCTCACCTGGTGGCAGCAGGTTGGCACCCACGCAACCCTTACCACCACCTCACAGCTGGGCTGCTGGACTCCCCCGGCCAGTCTCTTTCAACTTCCCACTTCCCTGAAGTTTCACGAGCCCCCATCTCCTCAGCCCCCAACTGTGACCCCCGTCACCACACACACCCGCAGCCAGGCCGGAGGCAGCCAGAAGTGACAGTTCGGAAATTGGGTGCCTGGAGCCTTAGAGCTTGAGACCTGCCCATGTCTGCCTCCGTTTCTTGGCTGGTGCTCAGGCCTCTAGAACCGGGCATTTCGCGCTGGCCCCCCACCCCCGGCTCCACAGCAGCTGTCGGCAGAGTGGTCTGGGCTAGCGACGACCCACAGAAGCAGGAAACAGGTCTACTTTGACCACCCTTGCCTCACTCCCAAGCCGAAGGACAGGCTCCTGCCTTCTTAGAGGGGCTTTGAGAATTCATTACCCAGCCTGAGATCAGCTCCCAGCAAACCAGCCCAAAGGCACCACACAGGAAACACTGATCATGGGAAAAGGAGCTTCTCCCCAGGCTGGTTTTACATGTCATACAACCGTTCCCTCCTCTGCCAAACTGAAGGCTTCCCCATGATCAATCCTGAAAAAGTAAGGAGACGTGAAAGGAGGGAACTAGGACTCTTGCGCCCTGATGGGGACCAGAAGGGACCAGCCTCAAGGTCTCGGCGTCCATCCGAGCCCTCACACCCCTACCAGCCTTCCCCGCCTGCCCCTGCCTGGGCCTCAGTCATGCCCTCAGTTCTCCCCGAGGCCCAGCTCGTGGGCCCTCCCCACACCCTCTTACCTGCTTGTTCAACCAGAAGGAGTAAGAGCAGGACCACTGCGGCGATCATCTTGGGCGGGGGGTCTGAAGGGCCGTGAGCCGGGGATCACACGCTCCGGCACTGTGCAGCTGTGCTGAGCGGCTCCCTGACCACAGAGTTCCCCCCCTTCCTGCCCCGCCCTCCCCCAGCTTTGGCCCCTTCCCCTTCCTGCACCAGAGGCCGGGCGGCTCCCGGAAGGGCCAACTAAGGGAGTTAGATCTGGGCTCTCATGCCGCAGTCCTTCAGTGACCAAGCCCCAGGCACCAAGGGACAGGATGGTGGGGGCGCCCCTGCTTGAGAAAGGCCATCTAAGCTGGCCATGACCCCACGTCCAGATACACCTGGAACAAACGGTCCCGTCAGCGTCCCTGAGACCCCATGTACCCTTTCCCTGCCACACAGAACTTTACCCCCGTCTTAATTGGAGAGGTTTACCGATTTGTGGAGGCAGCGGAGTATGGGCAGGGGGAACTGAGGGGAAAAGAGGAAATGGGGAATGGAGAAGTGGAAAGGCCAAGAGTCAGAGAAGGGGGTGGAGAAGAACAGGAATAACCGGCAATAACTGAGTCTCACGGAGAACTGGAGGGTTAATTCACGTTCTTAACTTCTCCACCAGAGTGAAAGACGGGAAGGTACCGAAAAAGACATACCAGAGGTTTGGGCAGAGGGGCCAGAAGGTGGCTCGTTTATTATAATTCCTCCTTTTCTAGTACATGCACAGAAAGCCTGACGGCTGAGTGTTCGCAGGCGCGCGCGCGCGCACACACACACACACACACACACACACACACACACACCCTTTCCAGGGACGGCCGGGCCCCGAGGAGGAAGCAGACAGGCAGGGGGATCAGACGCTGCTCCCCAGCTCACCGATCCACTTCTCCAAACACAATATCTTGGGTACCTAAGAGATCAGCGGGAGGGGAAAAAAAAAAAAAAGCAGTGTCACCAAAAATCCAGAACTTGCTACCGTGCCCAGCGAGCCGAGGATCTGAGTCCGTGCCCACAGTCTCTGAACAGGAAGTGTTCAGTCTCTGCCAACTCCCTGTCTGCGGCCTCTCGGCCACACAACAGGCCTCGTACCTATGATGGCAACAACGTCCGCCAGCATGTGTCCCTTCGACATCTTGTCCAAACCTGCCTGCAGAGATGGAGACGGCAACAGTGTCAGGTCAGATCAGCAGGGTGGGACAAGGAGGAAGGGAAGCTCACCAAAATTTCACCCAAGGTCACCAATGACTGATTCATTCAGTGGAGAGAGAATCCCTGGGGTTGGTTCTTACCAGGTGGGCAAAACCTGGAGCCTTGATCTTGCACCGGTAAGGGCGGCTGCTGCCATCAGACACGAGGTACACCCCAAACTCTCCCTGTCCGGGAAAGAAGGTGGGCTGCCTCCGTTAACAGGAAGAAGACTCTTCTCCGCCAATGAAGCCTCTCGACTCACCCGTATGTCCTCTCTCTCGCCGATGACCAAGCACCTCTCTGTCTCCAGTCCCCCACTGCCCTGGGCTGCCTTTTCCTTCCCCATCTCTCCTCACCTTAGGAGCCTCGATGGCGGTGTATGTGGCCCCTGGAGGGACTTGGTAGCCCTCTGTGTACAACTTAAAGTGATGGATCAATGACTCCATGGAAGTCTGGAAGGAGGAGAAAGGGAGCAGCAGTGAGCCAGATCAAAACGTCTCCAGCCCTTCGCACAGCACAGGAAATAGCACCCCCCACCCTGGGGCGGGGGAAACTAGAGCCCATGCTGTGAGTGCAAGAGGTGGCTATGAGAGAAGCAGGGCATAACCCGAGGGTGCTCCTCCCAGGCTGCCGGCCCCTCTCCCTTCTCTCTCTCTCTCCAGAGCCAACCTTCATCTCTGCTCGCTTAGGCGGAGACACTTTGGCGTCATCGACCTTGATCTCCCCGGGAGGCATCTTGTTCAGACACTGCCCGATGATCCGAAGGGACTGGCGCATCTCCTCCACCCGACACAGGTACCTGAAGGGGAGGAGACGGGTTCAGAGCGAGAGAGGGCCCGTCAGAGCCATCAGACAGGAGGTGGGGAAGGATGCCTCTGGCCGGCTCAGAGTGTTGGCTGACTTGTTCCCTCCCTCTTTTCTCCTAGTGCAGCATCGCTGCCTGGCTTGGCCACCCAGGTAAAACCTCTAGGCTTCTGGTCTGGGACTGGATCCTGCCCCAAGTCCTCTCCTGCCCTTCTCAGCCCATGTCCTATAACACTCCCTTCTTCAATTACCCTCTTAGGCCTCTCTGGGACTATAGAAAAGGGGAGAGAGAAAACAGAAGCCAATTGTATTCAGGGTCAGTAAACAGGAGTGGAATGTAAAGCTTAGAATCTCTAACTTTTACGCCGTAGCTTTCTCAGCTACAAAAAAGGCAGCCCAAACTGGTTCCATCCAAGAGAGAGGATAAGTGAGGACGAGAGAAGATGGCTTTGAAGACCAACCCAGCTTAACAGACACAAGAGCTCCAAGAGCTATTGGAAAATTCGGGAATGCAGAAAGTAGTCAAGAGGAAAGTCAGACAGGGGAGAACAGTTGGGAGATGAGCTGAGACGCTCTGGGCCTTACCTATCATAGCAATCTCCTCGAGAGCCAATAGGGACATCGAAGTCCACCTGGTCATAAACGTCGTAGGGCTGGGTCTTCCGCAGGTCCCACTGGATGCCTGAGCCCCGGAGCATCACGCCACTGGAGAGTGGGACGAGAACAAGGGTCCCTCTCCACGAACCAGGAAAAGAGGCACACTCTCTTCCTTGGTCTCCCCTTTCACTCCCTCACTAACCCTGGCTGCGGGTGTCTAAGCTCAGAGCAAGGCACGGACGGCACCACACCATCCTGAAACCAAGGTGCATTAGGCTGGAGTCTGCCCCACCCCCACCCCAGCACAGAAGTCACATTCCTCTCACCTAAACCCATAGTTAAGCGCATCTTCAGCTGTCACAACCCCAATGTCCACTGTCCGATTTCGCCAGATCCTATTGTTGGTCAGCATCTGTTGATCAAGAAAACTGGACGTGAGCGCTCCCCCAACTCCCTTCAGAGGCCGCCGTGGTTCTTTACAATCAGGGGCTAAAACGCCATGAGCCTTTTTTGAGGGAAAAAGAGGGATTTTCCCCTGGGGCTCCTATCTTACCTCTTCCAACTCATCAACCCGAAGAGAGAAGTTCTTAGAAAACTCATAAATGTCATCCAGAAGCCCAAGGGGTAAGTCCTAGGAGCCAAATAGAGAACAACAGTGAGTGGGGCTCAGCCTCCCTGGCCCAGGCCTACCAGGCAGGTTTCTGTCGGCCAGTGCTGCCCTCCAGTGGCTACAGAGGACACAGGCATGGGCTGCAAGTTAGGGAAGGCAGGGGACCGGGCTCACCTGGTGCACACCTCCTGGCCGGACGTAGGCGGCATGCATCCGAGCCCCGGAGACGCGCTCGTAGAATTCAAACATCTTGATAGGACACACTGGGAATTAGTGACAAGAGTCCTGGACCCCAAGTCCAACAATGTGCTGGTCCCCCCTGCCTTGTGGTGCCCAACCAACCCCTCATGACACTGGGTTCCTTAAGAACAGAACCTGAGTTTGGGAAGCCTGCATGGCTCAGTCGGTTAGGCATCCACCTTCAGCTCGGGTCATGATCTCAGGGTCCTGGGATCGAGCCCCCAGCTGGGCTCCCTGCTCAGTAGGGAGCCTGCTTCTCCCGCTCCCTCTGCCTGCCACTCCCCCTGCTTGTGCTCTGACAAATAAATAAAATCTTTAAAAAAAAAAAAAGAAAAACATATCCCAAGTTAAAAAGACCTTCCTCCAAATGTTCTCTCTCCTTTTAATCTCTCGTCTCTTTAAGAAACTTCCTATTTCTTATACCCCCCTGCCTACCCTTTCTTCCTTCTCTTACCTTCTCTCTCTCTTCAAACATCCAGAAGAAAGGGGTCATGGCCCCAATGTCCAGCGCATGTGTAGTCACAGCCATAATGTGGTTCAAAAGCCGTGTGATCTCTCCAAACAGCACTGCACAGGTGAGGACAAAAAGGAGAGAAGGCGACAGAAGCTGAGGCTCGACGCTGATGCAGCAGTTCTGGGCAGAGCCCAGGATCCGAGGCTCCCAAGCTGGGCAGCGGCCGGGGAGGGCCACGGGCAGGGGCTGGGGCTTTACCGCGGATCCACTGCGCCCGGGGCGGAGGCTGGATATTGAGCAACTTCTCCACAGCCAGTGAGTAGGCCTGTTCGTTGCACATCATGGACACATAGTCTAGCCGGTCAAAGTACGGAAGGGCCTGGGAAGAGGGAAGAGCCTGGGTCACACCTGCCGGACCAGGAGCCCTCCGACGGCCTGCCCCAAGCACTGCTCTCCGTGGGCATCAGAAGTCAGAGCTGCAGAAAGACTCCAGCCTCAGGGACTGAGCAAGGCAGCATCCAGTACGCAGCTGTATATGCTGAGCAATGTTTAAAAATGACATCTCAAGGGATGGGAGGAAACCCTGATGTACTGTGTGTGCCGGCTGCCATGGTGACAATCCACTTGGCTGGGCTGGTTCAGCCCATTACTGAAGGCGGCGCTGGACAGAGCAGCGCCGCACCATCTCGGAGCGCAGCAAAGTAAAATGAGAAAGGGGTGAGCTGAGTACTTCCTACTCAGCGTCTGATAGAATTTATTAAATCGTGAGCTAACGTAACGTGAAACTTTCGATCACGGCTCTGTTTAACAAAGGCTCACAAATCTTCAGTCTGCTCTCGCGGGCCGGTAGGAGGTGCTCCACACACCTCGGCCCACAACTGTCTCACGCAAGAGTGCTTCTCTGAGATGGTGAAGGGGAAAGGTGACCGGTCTTGGGAGTAGCGCGGTGGGAGTGAGGGATTTAAGGAAGACAGAGCCCCGAGGACTGGACTGGCTTCTGGTCGGGGAGAAATTGTTCCTTCCCCAGAATGCCAAGAAAGCTGGTCAAGCTGCATGCCGAACTGGCTTCAGCTTCCAGGAAGGAGGTGGGGCTAGCACGCTGGTCTCTGGGACAGCCAGTTCTTGCCCTGATGTCACTGTGACGTGCGTTAGTGCCGCAGGCTTTAGCTCCATACTCTGGGACCAGAAACCATCCCTGCATCATGTCCTGGTTAGCTGGCTGTACCCTGCCCGTCACCCTCCGTAAGACCTTTCTTCGTGACAGTAAGAAAAAGCTTCAGATGTCTGTCCCAGCTCCAATTCCTTCGGATCTGACCCTCACCAGCTGGGTCACAGAGCTCTCCTAAAACGGCATGCTGCCACAAACTCCCTCCCGGTCACTCTGACTCACTGAGTGTTTTGAAAACAGACCAAAGACAGCCGGAAGATACAAGAATCAGCTGTTACTCCCAGGGAGCTGACGTCTCTAGCCTCTTCCCCTGTCCCCAGGGACACCGGCTTTGACGTGCTAGTTTGATATAAGAGCAGGGCAACTGAGGCACCAGAGAAGGGTAAAGGGGCCAGCCAGAAGTCATCTGGAGCAAAGCTGGGGGTGTAGCTCTGGCAGCCAAACATTTCTGCTGGATAAACCAAACCTAGATGGACTGTAGTCACGCATCCCCCGCCACCTCCCTCCATCCTCTCAACCAAGACTGTCCTCGTGTCCTCAACGCCCTCCTCCCCTGAGGCTTTGAGGGCAACAAACTGGCAAGTCCCAGGCCACGGCATCCCCGGGGCAGGTCCCTGTTCACCCCCACACCTGCAGATAGGTCTTGTATTCAATGAGCTTCTCGGTGCCTCGGTGCAGTAGGCCAATGTGGGGGTCACACTTCCGCACCATCTCCCCGCTCAACTCCATCACTAGTCGCAGGACTCCGTGGGCTGCCGGATGCTGGGGCCCAAAGTTCAGGGTCAGATTTGTCACCATTGTGTCCTTTGGAGGGTCCACATCTGAGAAGTGGGAAAGAGTTCAGAGCCAAATGGTAATTCCCTAGAGAACCCCCAAGAGACAGCAAAGAGCCCCTTACCTCTGCAACCAAACTTCTTCACCACGGGCTTTGGAGTCAGAAAGACCCAAGTACAAAACCATGTATGTGTCCTTGATCAAGTTTTTATCTCCCTGAACCACGATTTCCTCAAGAGTAGTAATCTATCAGTATTGCTCCATGATTTCCTCAAAAGTGGTACAACACTAGTATCATTCTTGTGGAGTTGGTCCAAGAATTAAGTGAAATAATTCATATCGAACACTTGATACTTGGTAAGCACTCGGCTACTGCTACTGTTAGATTTTTGAAAAGTAACTAGAAGGTTCTGAGCAAGAGAATGAATGCCACGGTCAAATGTTTGGGGAAAAGGATGGTGATTACATTGTCCTGCACAGCTGGAGGGGGACTGGCAGGGACCCCTGAAGAGACCCTCGCATAATTAAAGTCTAATACAAAACAGATCTGAATAAGAAAGGAAAAGATGATCTGATATTACAAATTCCTGAGAAATTAGGAGATATTATAAATTCCTGAGAAATTAGGAGAACATGGGTACCACTAATCAAAATCAAAAAGTCAGGGTGCCTGGGTGGCTCAGTGGGTTAAAGCCTCTGCCTTTGGCTCAGGTCATGATCTCAGGGTCCTGGGATCGAGGCCCACATACGGCTCTCTGCTCAGTGGGGAGCCTGCTTCCTCCTCTCTCTCTGCTGCCTCTCTGCCTACTTGTGATCTCTCTCTCTGCCAAATAAATAAATAAAATCTTTAAAAAAAAATCAAAAAGTCACAAAGAAGAGCTACTTTTGATGGGGGAAAAAGGTTCGTGGTCTGGAAGATTTCATTTGGGTACCAGTGGGAAAAATCACCTTTTCTACTAAAGCAAGATGGAAATCTATTGAACCTCTAGAAAAGCTGAAGCTAAAAAATATAAATCGGGTAGGGACCTCCAAAGCTCCAAAGGTTAACTAAGACTTACTCTTTTTCTCCCTGCAATGTTCTTACTTTCCTAGTCTACTGACAAATACCCGCCCTATTATCAGTGTCACTGTTTGTTGAAGTGCTGGTGAAAGAAGCGACAAGGGCGAGGGCACAAACTTGCCTTGACAGCAGCTCAAGAGCCCTCAAGAAATCAGGCTGGAGCAAGGATGGGTGTGGGTTGCGACAGGGGCTCCGGGAACTCACCATTCCAAGGCGGAGGCTTCCAGTGAGCTGTTTCTTTGGTGGGGTACATGACAGCTCCCCCAAACTGCTCTGCCCATTCCACATCTGGCTGCCATTGCCGAGCACCTCTAGGGAGTTAAAGACAGATCTGGACACCGGGCCTCAACAGTGCTTGGTTCCTCTGTTCCCATTCATTCTCGGGTGGGCCCAGGGAAGGGTTCCTTGGATTCTCCAACCACTGTGCACAGTGCAGCTTTAGCACAAGCTGGAACTCCAAACCTTCCACTCCTATTAACAACTTACTCTTGGAATCACTGCACCCATTACCCCTAGGCATGCAAGGCTGGGGATCCTAACTCCTTCAGCTTCTCATCACATCCGTTTTTCCACCTTGGTGAGCATGAATGCAAGCAAGGTGTGGACTCAAGGTCAACGCAAGACTGAGGTGTGCGGCGCCCGTGCAGGGGCGGGGGAGGGAGGGGCATGCCGTCTCCTAGGCTCAGCGGGGGTGAGACTGGAGTGCGGTCCCGGCACCAACGTGGGGGCGGGGGGCAGGTATCTGGGTTTGTGTTCCTCTTTTAACTCCATCAGGAGGGCCTCCCTCTTGTCGTCTAAGGACACCCTTCACCAGCGGCACGCCAGCCATGATGAGGTTCGGGAGAAGCAGGGCACAAGGGGAAGGTGACACTATCACTAACGTTCAGGGGCAGGGTCTGTCCCCAACTGATTTCACCCCTCTTTCCTCCCTCGGCCGGAACGGACGCCACTGCACCCTGGACCCGGGACAGCAGGCATGGGCGAGGGGTCACAGGCCTGGGTCATTCTTTCCTAGGAGGTCACAGGGCCCGCGGAGGCGCCAGACCCGAGAAATCCTGGCGTCGGCGGCTACGCGTCGAGGGCCGCCGGGAGTCTCACCTGCTGGGCTGAAGCGGCAGTCGGCCCCCAGCCCCGGGCCGCAGCGCCTGGGCCGCCACGCCGCGGAGGCTGCGCAGAGCCCTGAGCGCCGCCATCTTGCCCCGCCGCGGACTGCGGGAAGGCGAGCGGGCGGAAGTGCCTCCCGCGCGCCGCCTGGCGGCTTCACGCGCCCGGGCACCGCGGGGCCGCCCTCTTGGAAGCTGGCGGGGCCGCGCCGCCGCGAGCAGACCACATCCGGGTTCTGCACCCCGGCTTCGCTTTCGCTGGGGGAGCGGCGGCCGGGCCCGGGTCTCGCGGCTCGTGACTGAGTCGCCGAGACGGGAACCCGAGCGGGTCGCGGCGCTCGCTCGCCCGCGTGCTTCCCCGCCCCCTGCCCGGTGGCGGCGTCGGAGCCCGGCCCTGCCGGGACAGCCAGCCCCAGGCTTTGCCAAAAGATTCCGAGCGCAGAAAGCCAGCTCATTTCCAGATGGCCCACATGGGCTCGGGGACGCGGGGCCCAAGCGCGGCGGGGCGGGTCTGGCGGCTCCTGCCAAACCGAACCGAGCAGAGGAGGACGCCGAGGCCACCAGCACTGGAGCTGGCGCTGGGTGTAGAGGAGCCTCCTCAGTCCCCGTGAGCAGGGCAGGTCCCCTCTGGGTGACCCTGATGTCCGCCAGGTTTCCGGAAGCTACAGAAGCCCCCTTAGAGACGTTTCATTCCCTGCTTCCGTTCTGGGCCAAGTCCTCTTTCCCTCATGGCTTCCTGACCCTGCCTTGGTCCTGGCCGAAGGCATCGGCATCCGAACGCCGCGCAGCCAGGAGTCTCCCATCCCAATTCTGCACGGAAGAGACCAAGAATTTTGCAGCCTTGGAGGCCAGTTCCCATTCACCCCCTCTGCCTCCAAGCCCAGCTCCAGCTGGGCCACCCGTTGAGTTTGCACAGGCCTCCCACTCTGAGCCCAGAAAGAGGCCAGCCCCAGATCTCCCCCAGACAGGGTCCCTGAGACAGCCCGCCAGCCGTGCAGCAGGGTGGGGCAGACAGACCAGGAAAGTGGCAGAGACTGGGAGTTCTTAGCTGTGAAGAAAGAGGGGGAAGCCAGACTTCTAGCCTGGGAGTTGACCTAATGGGAACTGTACCAAAGGGTGGGGCCATATCCCTGGCCGTGGGAACTGACTGGGACCTGGGGAGGACTGGACAGCCCCACAGCTAGACAGAGCCTCTGCCTCCCCGCCTCCCTCATCCCCACCACCCTTGGCCTGAGCCTGCTCTCCCTCTGTAGATGGAAGAGAGTGAACGTGATGAGGGGCAGGGCGATGCTGGGGGTCGGGGGGACTGCATTTATTTGCCCTAATGCAGCCTGAGAGAAGTCAGGGTAGACTCCTGCAGGCAGCTTGAGCTGGCACACCAGGGTGAGGGCTCCTGGGGGGCTACCTAGGACACTGCATCTTTTGTGCCTCCTCCCTGCGGCCAACACCCCCACACGCTGCTGCTGTGACTCTAAAGCCCTTTGTCTCTCACTGCTTAGTCACCCCCTTTGTCCTCATCTCAGATGGGGGTTGGAAAGGGGTAGCAGAGTCCGCTGGTGATAGCTCCTCTTGCCCCTGCCCCTTCTGTTCTCCTGTCCTTTGTGTGATTCCTGCAGCCCCAACCCCCTCCAGCGTTAGGACCAGAGCCTGGGAATGTGGCGGGTCAAGAGGTGGGCAGTGGTGGGCACTTCAGGAAGTGGTGGGCACCGGGGCAGATATTCATGACCTGAGCAGGAAGGAGGGGGGAAGCATTCTGGCGGATATGATCTGGAAGACAGGAGGTGACAAGGCAGAAAGTGGGTAGAGGAATGGGGGTAGGGGCAGGTGATGGCCTCTGGGAAAGGAAAGGGACCGCTGACTGCATTCTCTTTCCTGGGGATATCCTGGGGAAAGGAGTGGCCATAGCATGGAGTGGGCAGAAATTGCCCCTACTTCTGTACCCTTTACTTCCTTGAGAGTCCAGCCCCAAGACCTCTTGGCTGAGTTCTCTCCCGTCCAGAATCAAACCAAGGGAATCATTTGGTTTCCTTCTCCTACCACTACCTCTGCTTCCCTAGGCACTCTCCCCACCTCCGGCGCTGGGTTCCTGCGTCTCAGTACTCTAATTTTCCTATGTGCACAGCACAGCCTCCACCTTCTCTGCGTCCCATAGGTAATGAGAAGTTTAAAATTACTAGATATTCCAGGAACGACTGTTTTCTCAGGGCAAGGTGGGGCCAAAGGAGGGAGCCAGGTGGGGATTCCCTAGGATGGATTGACTTTGGGTGCAGCTGGGTTCCTAAGAGAGCAAGTCTTTCTGTGCTGGGGCTGGCTGACTTGAGGCTGGGGGAGGGTTTAGGGCAGTTGGGAGTGGGTAGGAACAAGGCCAAGAGCCTGGGGGAAGCTACTGGGAGCTGGGCCAGGGAAATGGGGAGTCAGGAAGTGGGGAGGGGGAGCCCTGGGGGGAATGGAGGCGGATTGGCTGTTCCGGGCTTTGGAGGGGGTGGGTAGTGGTAACCGAGGAACGGGGATCCTGAAGGAGAGGAGTGTTAAAGAAGAGGAGGTGCCATCCTGGATCCTCCTTGGATAAAAGGAAAAGTCATTAACTCCTCCTGCCTTCTCTGCTCCTTGTGCCCATTCTAAGCAGACCCTCCTACCTTCGGGCAGTAAACTCCCTGATCGCTGTCTCCTCGCCTGCCCTGTATCCCTACAGCCTCTTCTGTCTCCCACTGGTTTTGTCCTGAGCCAAGTCCAGCCACCTCCTTTCTTTGTTCTGCCCTCTTGGTGCTTCCTTACCTGTTCCCCAGGGCCTTTCCCTGGCAGTTCACTCAGTTGCCTCAGCTCTGGAAACCAGCCTCTAGGGGCAGAGGGCAGCTCGAGGAGGAAGCCCTGAGAAAAGGGAGTTCATGCGGGGATTGGAGAATGAGAGCCAGAATTCTCCTGGGACCATGGCCTTTCTGTGCGTGTTGACCAGGCCCTTTCCCTGACTTCCTACCCCTCCTGGGGCTCTGTCCCACCAAAAAGGGAAAGAGACAGCTGAGAGCCGACTGTGAGGTTTGGGGAAAGGCTATGTCATCAGCTGGCCCAGTGCCTATGATCCATCCGGCTGCTAGAGATTCCCCTCCCCTGGGCAAGTCCCACTTTTTTTTTCTTTTTTTTTTTAAGGAAAACAAAAACTAGGATTTTGGGGAAGCAATGAGACACCCATCTGAGTCCTACCAACAGAGCTCCCCGGCTGAATGGCTTATAGCTCAGCCAATCGCAGAAGCTCGGGATGCTTAAAAGAGCTGGCGCGGAGAGAGGCTGGGAAGAACCCACAGGGAGACCCACAGATACATAGACACGGGCGAGAGAGGAGGAGAGAGACAGAGACAAAGGCACAGCGGAAGGAGCTAGAGACAGGACAGGTACAGAGGCAAAGCCAGACAGCCTGAGGGAGCCCAGAAGGAGAGGCCAGAGAAACTGCAGAAGACAGGGCAGGGAGAGACAAAGACCCAGGAGAGGAGGAGAGGAGGGGGTGTGAGAGGAGAGTTTGGAAGAACCAGGCCACTCGGAGCCTCTCCTGAGCCTAAGGGCCAAGTTTTCGCCACCTTTTCTGAAGGTCCCCAGCCCCTCTGAAAACTGCCTCTGACCCTGGCACAAGGCCGAGCCTCCAGGCTACAGAGAGGAGCTTTCAAAAGCCAGGGCGGGGAGAGCTGGGTGCCCTGACGCATCAGTCCCTCCCAGCTGCCGCATCAGTGCCATGTCCCCGACGGACCGGCATCCCAGGAGGGACTTGGCGGGGTGCTGGCTGTGGGGGGTCCAAGCCCTCCCGCCGCTCCCCGCTGTGCCCATATCTGGGCCAGTGGGGCTGCTGCTGCTGCTTGCCTCCCTCCTACCCTCAGCCCTGCCGGCCAGCCCCCTCCCCCGGGAGGAGGATATCGTGTTTCCAGAGAAGCTCAATGGCAGCGTCCTGCCTGGTTTGGACACCCCTGCCAGGCTTCTGTATCGATTGCCAGCCTTTGGGGAGACGCTGCTGCTAGAGCTGGAGCAGGACCCCGGCGTGCGGGTCGAGGGGCTGACGGTGCAGTACCTGGGCCAAGCCCCTGAGCTGCTGGGAGGGGCCGAGCCAGGCACCTACCTCACCGGCACCGTCAACGGAGATCCGGAGTCGGTGGCATCTCTGCACTGGGACGGGGGAGCCCTGTTAGGGGTGCTGCAGTATCGAGGGACCGAACTCCACATCCAGCCCCTGGAGGGAGGCACCCTTAACTCTGCTGGGGGGCCTGGGGCTCACATCGTCCGCCGGAAGAGTCCTGCCAGCAGCCAGGGCCCCATGTGCAACGTCAAAGCTCCTCCTGGGGATCCCCGCCCCGGCCCTCGAAGAGCCAAGGTAGGCAGCCCCAGAGTCTGTGTGCTGCAGCATCCTCTCCCACGTCTGTCCTACTGACCCCTATTCACCCTCTCCCCACCCACTTCCACTGCTGGCCTTGCTGCTTCTTCCCTGCCTTCTGCCTGCCTCTCCTCTTTCCGCTAGTCTCCGTCTCTCTCGGGAAGGCTCTGGATTCTGCCTGCCCCAGCCCTTCTCCTGGCCAGGCTGCTGACCCCCAGGAAGGTTCCCAGAGGTGGGTCAGAGGCTCTCTGCTGGGAAAGGGCACCCCTCTGCGCCCCCCCAGCCCTGCTTGGCCATGGCATTCTACTGGAACCGTCTCCTGCAAAAAAACTTTCCCGACAGCCCCCAGGGCCTTGACTCTTTTCTGTGCCCCAAATTTGATTTTTGCCCCCACCGCTGGCTCAAGGACTGAGGTTTGAGCCCCAAGGGATTGGCCGCTGGCTTCTGGTGCTGCCTTCAAAATAGTTCTGGCAAAGTGCAAAGTAGGGCAAAAGTGGACGGGGAGGAAAGGCATCCGTACCTCCTCTGGTCAGTCCCCTTCCCGCCCTGCTGACTGACTGCAAGGCTGCCCGAGAGACTCCATCCTCTCCTCCCTCCCACTCCCAGCCTCCCCCCTCTTCCCTCCCTCCCTCTCTCACTTTAATCCAGACCAGTTATCCCTCCACACCCGCCACGCCGAGATCTGGCCCAGGCCCTAGCTGCTGACTGAATTGTTCCTCCAACCACACAGAGCAGACGCGTTGCAGCCCGGCCCTCTAGCTCCAGTCCTTTGGGCCCCAGCGCACTCAGGCCTGGGGGACCCCAAAGCCCCTCCCAGAGGCAGTCCCAGCTGCTTTTCACCTCTGGGGCTCACAGGCCCTGGGACGTGGCATCCCCTTCCCCTCCCCCTGCTCAAAACCAACAGCTGGTTACCACAATAGCCCTGGAACTTTGGGTGGGGGAGGGCCCAGCCCAGACCTGTCAGTAGTCCCGTGGGGTCTTCGTGGCCCAGCAGGCCCTGCTGAGGGCCAGACCCAGGAAGCAAGGGAGGGGGAGAGGAGCCGCGGGTCTGGGAGGCTCTCTCAGGATGCTCCCCTCCTTTCTCCCCATCCAGCGTTTTGCTTCGCTGAGTAGATTTGTGGAGACACTGGTGGTGGCGGATGACAAGATGGCAGCCTTCCACGGCGCAGGGCTGAAGCGTTACCTGCTGACAGTCATGGCCGCCGCGGCCAAAGCCTTCAAACACCCGAGCATCCGCAACCCCGTCAGCTTGGTGGTGACACGGCTCGTGATCCTGGGGCCGGGCGAGGAAGGGCCCCAAGTGGGGCCCAGTGCCGCCCAGACCCTGCGTAGCTTCTGCGCCTGGCAGCGGGGACTCAACACCCCCGAGGACTCGGACCCCGACCACTTTGACACGGCCATCCTGTTCACCCGGCAGGTGAGGCCCCGATCAGCTCCAAGAAGCACCACGGGTCCACTTTGCTGGAAATGGTGCCCCTGGAGGTGTTCCATGGGGCACCTGGGCCCCGGCCACATGGCCCATGTCATCCAGGCCCCGACGGCACTGGCTTCTCGGGGCCCAGGTCCCCACGAAGCTAGATCTCGTCCCGGTGGACCCTGGTGTCTCAGTTCCTCATGCATCTTCTGTGCTCCCTCTCCACAGGACCTATGTGGGGTCTCCACCTGCGACACTCTGGGCATGGCTGATGTGGGCACTGTGTGCGACCCGGCTCGGAGCTGTGCCATCGTGGAGGATGACGGGCTCCAGTCGGCCTTCACGGCTGCTCATGAACTGGGTAATTGGGAGTGGGGCTGTATGCGACTGCTGTCGGGGTGGGAGAAGGCGGATGGGGTCGTAGCGCGGTGCTTCTTGCCCCCAGGCCTACCTCCTCGACGTTATCTTTCTCTGCTGTGGGCCTAGACATTTAGGTTTTTCTATTAAATGAGATAATGTGTGGAAACTTACTGTGAACTCCGTGTGTGTGTGTGTGTGTGTGTGTGTGTGTGTGTGTGTGTGTCTGGGGAGGGTACAATATTCAAAGAGATGTTATTCATAAGAGTCCGTGATGGAATGGGTGGGCTCAGGGTTAGGAACGTTGGCTACAAAGGAAAAGAGCGTAGGGAGGTGCCCTGCATGTGCTTGGGAGGAAGAGGAGACAGAGCAGTGGGGACTCCATATTGAGGAGCCCTAGAGCCCCAGAAGGAGATGGGGTCAGTGTGGGACAGGGAATGGATCTGGCCATCCACAGCTGCACCCAGGTCATTCTGGGCTTGCAGCACCACGAGGGCACAGAGATGGGACCCTAGGATGCTAGCAAGGCCTTTGCTGTTACAGGTCACGTCTTCAGCATGCTCCATGACAACTCAAAGTCATGTGCCAGTATGAACGGGCCTGGGAGCACCTCCCGCCATGTCATGGCTCCTGTGATGGCTCACGTGGACCCTGAGGAGCCCTGGTCCCCCTGCAGTGCCCACTTCATCACTAACTTCCTGGACAACGGCTACGGTAAGCAGATGGCACCCCCTCCCTGTGCGGCGCCCCGTTCCGCTCTCCGCAACGTGCTCTCTCTTTGCCGCAGCCTGCATGGGCCATACTGCCGGCCTCAAGTGGGCTCTGTCAGCAGTGTGGGCTGGGTGAGAAGTGCTCCTGTCTTTGTGGGGTCCCACTTCCTCTAGCAGAAATAGCACAGACAAGGGGGGCGACTTTTGGTGCAATAGAATGAGATCTGACCTTTTAAGAGTCAAAGCTGTTCACACGAGAACAGGCTGGCTGGGAGGGGAGTGACTGCCGTCACCCGAAGTGTGCAAGCCTGGCGGGGTCGCCACTTCTGGGCAGGGTTGCTGAGACGAAGCCGACTCGAGAACTCTGTAGTCCGTTAGAAGAGGTAGGAAGACTTAGCGCTTCAGGTTCCTAGCCCGATTCTGTTCTTTAGACACGTGTCGATGTGCGAGTGGGGCTTCTTCACATCCGCGCGGCGGGTCTGTAGGCCGGCATGAGATGCTCGCCACCCAGAGGCAGCTGCCGCGGCTAAGTGAGACAGGCTGCTCAGGCAGTTAGCCAATGCTTGTCACGTAATAATCCCCCAATAAATGCTATCTGCTACTTACAGCCTTTTCCAACCCCAGGAATTGGATTCTAAGATCCATCAGGCCCCAGGGAGTCTAGACTTTCCGCTTGCAGTCTAGAATGTTCCCTCAGCCCATCGCTGACTTCCTACCCTACCTCCTCCCCAGGGCACTGTCTCTTAGACAAGCCCGAGGCTCCTCTGCATCTGCCTGTGACTTTCCCTGGCAAGGACTATGACGCTGATCGCCAGTGCCAGCTGACCTTCGGGCCCGACTCCCGCCATTGTCCGCAGCTGCCGCCGCCCTGTGCTGCCCTCTGGTGCTCCGGCCACCTCAATGGCCATGCCATGTGCCAGACCAAGCATTCACCCTGGGCCGATGGCACCCCCTGCGGGCCGGCACAGGCCTGCATGGGGGGTCGCTGTCTGCACGTGGACCAGCTTCAGGCCTTCAATGTGAGCTCCCAGCCCGGGGATGGAGCGGAGGGCCTGGAGGAGTGGGGCTGCCCTGAGCCCAGGAAACAGCGTGTTGATCCCACCCTCCATTCTGTTTTCTGCAGATCCCACAGGCTGGTGGCTGGGGCCCCTGGGGATCATGGGGCGACTGCTCCCGGAGCTGCGGGGGCGGTGTCCAGTTCTGTTCCCGGGACTGCACGCGGCCGGTCCCCCGGAACGGCGGCAAGTACTGTGAGGGCCGCCGCATGCGCTTCCGGTCCTGCAACACCCAGGACTGCCCGGCTGGCTCAGGTGAGGAGCCGGAGGGACAGAGGCCCTTAGTTAAGAGGGGATGGCAGAGCCGGAGCCATGGTCCCTGGAGTGGTGGTGGTGGGGCAGTCCCTGCCTTTGAGGGGAGTAACTTTACCCTTTGGGAAGCTTTTCTGGCAGTCTGCGGGGCGGAGAGGTGCCACGCTGTCTAGAGCTCTGAGGGGCTTAGGTGGAGGGCCTCGTGAGGGATGTCATGAGGAAAGGGGACGCTGACTGGCCGTTTTACCCCCTACAGCGCTGACCTTCCGTGAGCAACAGTGTGCCGCTTATAATCACCGCACTGACCTCTTCAAGAGCTTCCCGGGGCCCATGGACTGGGTCCCTCGCTACACGGGGGTGGCCCCCCGCGACCAGTGCAAGCTCACCTGCCAGGCCCGGGCCCTGGGCTACTACTATGTGCTGGAACCACGGGTGAGGGTTCCACTCTCAGTCCCAGAGCTCCCGGCTCTCTGATGGCAAAGAGCCTCTGGCCGCCGTTCCAGGCCCACCTGGGGTCGGCTCACACTTCTCTGTCCCTGGGTGTTTGGAACCAAGCCCCAGACTCTGGATCAGGTTCCCAGTCAGGCAGCTCCAGCCCATCCCCTTTCCCTTGGGTTCCTTTTCTCTCTCTTCCCATCTCCCAGGTCCCATCTCTCTACGGCGTGAAAATGGACGTGGCCTTCTGGGCAAGGCTTTGATCCCCTTTCTGTGGGCTCCCCTATCACTTACACGGGTGGCCTCGTTTGCCTCACGGGAGGCCAACTGCTCACTGGACAGGCCTTTTGGAGACCGTGGTGTTCCTGCACTCCCTGTCTGGGAGAGGGCAGTTGTGGAAGGCCAAAGGAAGAACGAGCCCTGGCAGAATTTTTGGCCCTCCCCTGGGCAGCATTCTTGCACATCGGCCGCCCTCTAGCGTCCGTCTGTGTCACTACCATCAAGGTTCCCGGCTGGTGTTGACTCAGACCAGCCTGTTTCCATCTGGACTCCTCGGCAAGCCGTCTAATCTTTGGAAGAGTCTCTTTATCTTTCTAAATCATGGTGTTTCATCTCTAGAAACCTCCAACAGTGGTTGTGAAATTTATGTTCTAGTTTATAAAGCACTTAGCACAGTGCCTGATTGAGATGGAGTGTTCTTAAAATAGTGACTTTTGTATGGTCTTTAGCATAGTTATCCCTTTGCGGGTCTGCGGGTCTGCGTCTGCGGCTCACTCCACACTTCAGCCCCTCCCACTCAGCCTTTATGACGCCCCCTCCCTGGCTCACCAACCCCTCCTGACTTAGAAAGAACTCCTTGCATCGCTCCTTCTCTTGGCAGGTGGTAGATGGGACTCCCTGCTCCCCGGACAGCTCATCCGTCTGTGTCCAGGGCCGCTGTGTCCATGCTGGCTGTGACCGCGTCATTGGCTCCAAAAAGAAGTTTGACAAGTGCATGGTGTGCGGTGGGGATGGTTCCAGCTGCAGTAAACAGTCTGGCTCCTTCAGAAAATTCAGGTTCATTCACTATCGATTTCCTCCTCCCTGGCCCTGAGGGTACACTGTCTCTCCTCTCAGAAAGCCGACAGCCTTGTTGGGGAGAGGGATGAGTAAGGAGTACAGAGTCCCACGTGTTCAACAGGCCACGTGTTCAACAGGCCTGGGGCCGCTGCGAGGGCCCTGGTGGGCATCAAGGAGGGTTTGGGGTGGGGGGACTTGCTCCTGGAGGGAGAGGAGGAACTGGGCCTGCACTGAAGGGCGCCTCAGTCAGGGGTGTAGAGGGGAGAGGGAGGAGGGTGCGTTGGCTTGTAGCTCAGATCTAGGCTGGACAACTCACGTAGGTTTAGGGAGACCCCTGTCTGCACACCCAAACTCGCACACACAGTCATGCAAATGGCTCAGAAAGGCTGAAGGGATTCCGGAAGACGCTGAGCTCCCTGTCTTCTCCTTCTGCTCAGGTACGGATACAACGATGTGGTCACTATCCCCGCGGGGGCCACCCATATCCTGGTCCGGCAGCAGGGGACCTCAGAGGTCCGCAGCCTCTACCTGGCCCTGAAGCTTCCGGATGGCTCCTACGCCCTCAACGGTGAATACACACTGATGCCGTCGCCCACGGACGTGGTACTGCCCGGGGCCGTCAGTCTCCGCTACAGCGGGGCCACTGCGGCCTCCGAGACGCTGTCAGGCCACGGGCCACTGGCCCAGGCCCTCACGCTGCAGGTCCTGGTAGCCGGCAACCCCCTGAAGGCTCGCCTGCGCTACAGCTTCTTCGTGCCGCGGCCGCCCCCGTCCACACCGCGGCCGCCCCCGTCCACACCGCGGCCCCCTCCGCAGGACTGGCTGCACCGTAAGGCTCAGATTCTGGAGATCCTCCGGCGGCGCTCGTGGGCGGGCAGGAAATAACCTTGTCCTCCCCGCTGCCCTTGCCGGGCACCGGGGCCTCGGACTGAGTTAGCAGAAAGACGCGGCTTCCACCGCTGCCTCCACGCTGACACGTGGACACCCGCACGCAGCGGGCAGGGGCGGAGAGGATGAGGCCTGCCCTCCTCCCGCCCCGACACGCAGGCTGGCCCTGCCTGGTTTCCTGCCCTGGATGGCAGGGATGGGTGGTAGATGGAAGGGGCTGGGAAACCGTCCCCATCTACACTGCCCCCCTCGGCCCTGCTGGTCACGGGAGGGAGGGGGAAGCCAGTGGGGGGAGGAGCATTGTATTTATTTAGTATTTATTCACTTTCATTTAGCACCAGGAAGGGGATGAGGGCTAGGGTCCAGGGGAAACCGATTTCCACCTCTTATAACCCTCACCCTGGCTAGGAAATCCAGCATGGTGGTGGTAGGCATAATTGGTGTGTGTGTGTGTGTGTGTGTGTGTGTGTGTGTGTGTCTTCACGTATGAAGTACATCCTATCATTGCTTTCCTTTCCCTCAGTTCTGTTTTCTGGGAAAGGTAGAGTCAAGGGTAGGATAGACCTTCAGGGAGTAAGGGATTATCATATTTTTAAAATATATATTGACTTCTGCTATTTATGTGCTCCTTTCGGACTGGGACAGAGGAGGGCTGCACCCCCGCTCCGTGCCTCTGAACATTAGTTTCCTCCTTTGCCAATAACAATACCTCTCTTGGAAATGTGTTGTGAGGCCTAAATAATGTAAATAAAGAACTGCATAACGCCCAGCACTGGGTGGCCGCCCTTAGTTAGCGGTTTACAGTTAGGGGTTTACAGTGCCCCGAAGATGGAAAAGCTCTCGCCAGTGGTGCCTGCCCTCCCCTCCTGGCAGAGCCGGCAGAACGGTGTCCTGGATTAAGGGACAAACATGGACAGGACAGTTTTTGCGTCCCTGATCGCTGGAGACCTCCAATCAACAGAGCTGTCCTAAACACTTGGGACCGAGCACAGCAGGACAGAAGAAGGCACAAAGCAAGCGGACCGGCTCTGTCCACGTTGGCAGAGCTCTAGGGGGGCCCTGGGGCCCTTGTCGTCCTCCTCCTTGGAGGGAGAGCATGGAGAGGGGGGCCCGCGGGTCTGAGTCTGAGCTGGGGCTCAGTGTCATATTAGATGTGCTGTTGGGTGAGTCACTGATGCCGAGCTGTAGGGGGCTCGTATGTGTAAGGGGGCTACTGATGCCTGTCCCCACGGGCTTGTTCTGGGAACAAATGATACAATATTTTCAAAATAGTAAAGGCTGAACCACGTGAGAGGTTACCGTTATGACTACTGAGTGATTGGAGCGGGGCCCCCAGAATGGACCAGTGTTGACACAGCTCTCCTCACTGCACATGTGAGCTTCGAGAGGGATTTGATACAGGGGAGCAGGACCCGGGTGGGTGGGGGATGGTCCAGGGGGCAAGAAGAACGATGCGGGGGGCTGGTCTCGGGTGGCGGGCAGCCAGCTGTTCCCAGGAGGCGGCACACTTGGCTGGGCAGCGGGGCACCAGACAGAGCTCGGGGCAGGAGGCAGAGCTCGGCTTTTCCTCTGAGCAGGTGACATGGCTTGGCCATCCTGGGTGTGTTGTGAAGGACACAGAATTGGGAAAGGGCAGCAGGTGGATCCTGTGGGAATGGAACTGGAGACTGCTGGGGCCTGGGAAGGGACTGAATGGGGAGGTGAGGAAGGAACCCTGGGTGGGGGTGGAGGAGGGGAAGATGGGGGAGCTAGAGGCGCTTCTCGCTCTGGCGGTAGCACCTCCAGACGTTCTTGGGGTGTGGAGCTGGGACTGGGGCTTTAGGCAAGCTGTGGAGGTTGTGATTGTGTGCACCGTGCTCGCTGGGCTGGGCTTTGCTCACTGAGGGCTGTGCAGGGCGGCGCCTCACACAGCACCCTGGGCCGGTCTCTTCTCTCCCTTGTGTGTGTGGGGCCCTCCACTGCTTTCTCCTGTCTTTCCCTCCATCCTCCTACCAGCCAGGCTGGAGGAGATGTAACCGGGAGTCGGAGCCGAGGTCAGAGTGATCTTCCGCTGTTTCATCTCCTTCGCAAAGCTGGACCACCAAGAGCGTGTTTACGGATGTTAGGACTATGAGTTCGCAGGGCAATAAGCCGAGCTCTGTGCTAAGTACATGCAAAGTACAGACACAAACAATGTGACTGAAGGAGCTTGCTGGGGCGGGGGGGGGGGAGTGTGTGTGATGCACCCCTGGGAAGAGAAACAGTGGGTTGATACAAAGAACTGCGTGGTGAGGGCCAGATGGACTGTGCGGAGCCCAAACCCAAGCCCAGACTTAGTGGTCACGAGGGTTAGGAGGTGAGTCTCAGCGGGGCTGAGGAACAGGTCACCCCGATAGCCTTCTCCCTTCCACTGGAGTCATGGTAATTCACACCTCATAAATCAATTTCATGTCTATCATTTTAAGATTTTTATTTTATTATTTATTTGACAGAGAGAGACACAGCGGGAGAGGGAAACACAAGCAGGGGCAAAAGGAGAGGGAGAAGCAGACTCCTCGCTGAGCAGGGAGCCCGATATGGGGCTTGATCCCAGGACCCTGGGATAATGACCTGAGCTGGGGACAGACGCTTAACTGACTGAGCCACCCACGTGCCCCTCATGTGTATTATTTGAACCAGAAGCTTTTCACTCACTGAGTAGGGTTCTGATGGGCATAAAGTTTTTCCCAGAAAGGGATTGAGCTCAGTGGCCACGTCTGTGATGGGGTAGGTGTGTGGAGGCCTTCAGTGAGAGAGGAGGACAGAGGGTGCTAGCTCCCCAAAGAGAAGTGATGACATCACAGCCGTCCATCCCAGGCAAGGCCCAACCCCTTTCTGGAATGCTCTCCCCCATACCACACTTCCCATACCTGGGCTCTAGATGCTGCCTAATATCCTAAACTTGGGTCCAACAAGTTCCCCCAGATGAGGGAGCTTCATACCTCCCTCAGAGAGCCACAATGAGCGATGTTTCCCCAGTTGGCCTGCCCATTGCCTTCATGGGCCTGCGCTGGGCTGTGGGCAGGTAATCAGGAGGAAAAACAGGAATAACAGGAAGAAGCAGGCATCCAGTGACAGTCTAAGCATCTGGTCTTAGAGGGGGGAAAAGAGGGAACAGTGATGAGCTGAAGAAAGACCGATCAGGGAGTGCTGGAGGGAGTGAGCACCTTGTCCCTGGGGAAGTTCAAGCAGCATGTGGACACCCATTTCATGGGATGGTAAGTGTTGTGTGTGTGTGTGTGTGTGTGTGTGTGTGTGTGTTTGGGGTGGGGGAGTTGACAATGACTGTGAGCTGAGTTGATTTCTTTAAGCTCTGTCTGCCCCTCAGATTTATGCCTCTGTGGTTAGAGCAGAGGAAATCTGGGCATGTGTCCAACCTCTAATTCTTGTAGTGGGGGTGGGAAAGCCAGGTTCCAGGATCGAGCTACTCGTGTTCACTTCTATTCCATCCCTAACCCCACTTCTTTAGTCTCCACGTAGTATTACAGGATCGTGTCTTCTGAAATACCACATTGACAGTAAGTGACGAAAACCAGCATCTCATTGGTCAGGGCTTGTGGGGAGGAAGGGGGAGGAAAGTGGAATTCGATGTATTAATATTTTATTGGCTAAGAGAATGCTTCTGAACCAATCGAATACTTTCCCCTTTGACTGTTGCTAGAAGGGAAGCCAACATCATTGGCAATAAGACTTAACCAGCTGACAGCCGAAGGAAAGCACCAGTTATAAAAATGCTCTGAGAAAGGCTGAGGGGACTGGGTGAGGGAGGTCTGGGGGGCAGCTGGGAGCAACAGTACTGAACAATTTCCCCAGGAAGAACTTATATAGGGACAGGACCAGAGTACTTAGGTAGCCTTAGGAAGGGAAGGGTGGGGGAAAGAAGTACCTTTAAGTCATTCCTCACAGTCTTTGGGAAACGAGCAATAGACCTTACAGACCCAGTAACACACAAGGCCACACACAGTGACACACTTGGACATACACCCGTCCTCCTTCACGAAGATATACCTGCACATTCTCTTGATAAGGTAATAAGCACTGAGAAGCTGAAAATATGAGACTTTGGGCCTGAAAATGGGTTCAAGGAGAATATGTTAATTGACCTAGTTTCCCAAGGAGAATTGACTATTCATCGCATTTGTTTGTTCAATAAATAAAGCCATTGGTTTATACACTGGAATCAAATCCTACTCTCACACCGTCGGGAAAGGACACAGATTTCTGGCATCAGACTTGGTATAAGCTTTGCTACTTACCCGTCATGATGTGACCTTAAATTACTTGATCTCTGTGAGCCTTGGTTTCTTTACCTGTAAAATGGGTATTACTACTACCTGCCTTACAGAGAGGTTGTCAGAACCCAAGAATATAATGGTGTAAATGCTTGGCCCCATGTCTGGCTTCTAGTAAGTGTCAGTACATGCTGATTCTTTTTTTTTTTTTTTTTTTAATATTTTATTTATTTGACAGAGAGAAATACAGCCAGAGAGGGAACACAAGCAGGGGGAGTGAGAGAGGGAGAAGCAGGCTTCCCGCCGAGCAGGGAGCCCCATGTGGGGCTCGATCCCGGGTCTCCGGGTTCATGACCTGAGCCAAAGGCAGTCGCTTAACCAACTGAGCCACCCAGTCGCCCCCATGCTGATTCTTTCCCCCTCAAATCTTTTCCTTGCCAGCAGCCCGCCCCCCCTGCTTCCCACTCCTGCATTAGCATGAGAAAATAATTCTACCAAGGGACTGTCTAGGTCTGGTCTAAGATGGGCTAAGATTTTGTCACATTTGTGCTAAAAGTTCTCGGTTACATTCAGGAGATGGTAAAAGGGAAGACATGGTCCCTGTCCTCAGTTTACCATCTGGTGGCTGAGACCAAGATGCCAGACCAGTGTGACAGATGCAGTGATAGATGAGGGGCACTTGGCCCAGAACATGAGATCACAGAAGGATTCTTGGAGGAGGTGTCTGCCTCCCCCTCTAGAAGTAGGTTGTAAGACTGCAGGGCCCTCAAGGAGAGTAGGATGGGGAAGGAAGAAGAAAGAATTTCTGCTTGCTAAGCCAGCTCTGGGGTTCTTCTCTGTTGTGCAAAACCAAACAGACATAAAATGCACAGATTTGAACCTGGAGGATAATACTGTAAGGAGCCAAGTGCGGTTGGAAGGGAGAGTTTTGGGGAGAAGCTACCATCTCAATGGATAATGCTGAATGGGAGACAGGATTTTTTTTTAAAGATTTTATTTATTTATTTGATAGAAAGAGAGATCACAAGCAGGCAGAGAGAGAAGAAAAGCAGTCCAGCCTCGATCCCAGGACCCTGAGGTCATGACCTGAGTCCAAGGCAGAGGCTTTAGCCCACTAAGCCACTGAGCCACCCAAGCCCCTAGGGAGACAGGATTTTAAAGACATTGGGCTGTGCAGTAAATGTGCTCCTACTCCATGCTCCCCTCCCCCGACTTCTGATGTTTCCTTGAGAGACTAAATAGAGATTTAAACTATCCGAAATCAGGGGGATCTGGGTGGCTCAGTCCTTGAGCTTCTGCCTTCAGCTCAGGTCATGATCCCAGGCTCTGCAATGGCTCCCTGCTCCTCGGGAAGCCTGCTTCTCCCTCTCCCACTCCCTCTGCTTGTGTTCCCTCTCTTGCTGTGTCTCTCTCTGTCAAATAAATAAGTAAAATCTTTTTTTAAAAATACATAAATAATTCTAAATCAGTTTTGAGTACTAGATGGGTTTCTTCTATTGTGTTCTGTGTTGTGACTTGGCCATTAGGAGTGCCAGGATTTATTCAGAACATAGAAAGACAGGATATTGGGATAAAAACCAGCTCAGTAGAATTTAAGCTTTTGGATGGTGCCTGGGTGACTCAGGGGGTTAAGCCTCTGCCTTCTGCTCAGGTCATGATCTCAGGGTCCTGGGATTGAGTCCCACATCGGGCTCTCTGCTCAGTGGGGAGCCTGCTTCCCCCTCGTTCTCTGCCTGTCTCTCTGCCCATTTGTGATCTCTCTCTCTCTCTCTCTCTGTCAAATAAATAAAGAAAATGTTTTTTTAAAAAAATAGAATTTAAGCTTTTGGAGATGTAGCAGTTCTAGGTGATGACTAAGTCCAGGGAGTGGCCAGGGTGGAATGGAGTGGAGGTGCGAGTTCCTGAAAACAGGAAGGTTACACATGAATGCAGGGGACCATGGCAGGTGGAGAGCTGGGGTAGAGGATGAAGGTCAAGGGAGCACCTGGGGGGTTCAGTCAGTTAAACGTCTGACTTTTTTTTCTTTAAATATTTTATTTATTTATTTAACAGAGAGAGAGAATACAAGCAGAGGGAGTGGGAGAGGGAATAGCAGGCTTCCCACCAAGCAGGGAGCTGAATGCGGGGCTCAATCCCAGGACTCTGGGATCATAACCTGAGATGAATGCAGACGCCTTACGAATGAGCCACCCAGGCGCCCCTAAATGTCTGGCTCTTGATTTTGGCTCAGATCATGATCTTAGGGTCATGGGACCCAGGCCTGGGTCGGGCTCCCTGCCCCAGCTTGGAATTCTCTCTCTCCCTCTGCCCACCCTCCATAGTCTTTTTTTTTTTTTTTAAGACTTTATTTATTTATTTGACAGAGTGAAACACAGCTAAAGAGGGAACAGAAGCAGGGAGAGGGAGAGAGGAAGAAGCAGGCTTCCCACTGAGCAGGGAGCCCGATGTGTGGTTGGGTCATCAGGATCATGACCTGAGCAGAAGGCAGTTGCTTAACCAACTGAGCCCCCCAGGTGCCCCCCTCCATACTCTTTATAGATAGATAGATAGATAGATAGATAGATACACACATACATACAGAAACAAAATCTTGGGGAAAGAAAAAGAAGATGAAGGTCCGTTTATAAGAACTGAATACCACGGAGGAATGGAGGTCCTCAGGGAGAACCACAGTTTAATTTTTTCTTTTACAATTTATTTAATTTATTTATTTAATTTATTTTGGAGAGAGAGAGGGTGTGGGGAGAATGGCAGAGGGAGAGGGAAGGAATCTCAAGTAGTCTCCCCACTGAGCTCAGAGTGGGACACAGGGGGCTTGATCCCACCACCCTGAGATCATGACCTGAGCCAAAATTCAGAGTCAGAGTTAGACTCGGAGCTGACGGAGCCACCCAGGTGCCCCTCCATTTTCTATATGTTTGTCTTTTCTACTACCCAGTGAGCTTGGCTTTTATTTGGCTCCCACTTTGTGTTCAAAATTCAGATATACTGAATATCTAACTTCTGCCGGCAATGTAGTCTTAATCATCACAAAGCTCCCTTAAGATGGAGTTCATTTTACAGATGAAGCCCAGAAAGTGCATTGTTCAACATCACACAGCCAGTGGGGTTCAGAGCCGATTTCTTTCTTTCTTTTTTTTTTTTTTTTAAGATCTCATTTATTCATTTGACACAGAGAGAGAGATCACAAGTAGGCAGACTGGCAGGCAGAGAGAGAAGGGGAAGCAGGCTCCCCGCTGAGCAGAGAGCCCAATGTGGGGCTCTATCCCAGAGGCTCAGTCCCAGGACCCTGACATCATGACCTGAGCTGAAGGCAGAGGCTCAACCCACTGAGCCACCCAGGCGCCCCTCAGAGCTGATTATAGTGAATTGTAGTATCGTCTCATTTTAGGCCTCCATAGGTATCTCGAACTCATTAAGTCCAAAGTTTAGGGGCTCTTCAGTGGCTCAGTCATTGAACGGCTGCCTTCGGCTCTGGTCATGATCCCAGTGTCCTGGGATTTGGACTCAAACCCCATATTGGGCTCCCTGCTCACGGGAAGCCGGCTTCTCCCTCTCCAGCTCCCCTGCATGTGTTCCCTCTTTCACTATCTCTCTCCATCATAAATAAACAAAATCTTAAAAAAAAAAAAGTTAAAAAAAAGTCCAAAGTTTAACTTGTCATCTCCACTGTTTCAGCCAAATGTGCCTCTTCCAAGTTTTGTTTCATACTGAAAGGAGCTGCCATCCACCCACTGGCCCGCACTAGGAATTGGGGAGTCCTCTGACTCCCTGAGTAAGTACATTCACTCAATGGCCAAGCTTTATTGGGCTTGTAGAGTCCTCAAAGATAACCTTTTCCCTCTAGTCCCACTGATACTGGCTTATTATTTTTTTAAGATTTTATTCATTTATTTGACAGAGAGAGAGAGCTCAAGCAGAAGGAGGGGAGAAACAGACACCCCGCTGAGCAGGGAGCCCCACGGGGGCTGGATCCCAGGACTCTGGGATCATGACCTGAGCCCAAGGGGGAAGCTTAACCGACTGAGCTACCCAGGTGCTCCCAGATGTGGGTTCT